>JANHJO010006324.1:17136-36961 GCA_032468235.1 Pseudoxyrhopus heterurus | reverse complement strand
AAGGCCCTTGCATATACTGTATGTGTGACATCCTGAAGTACAGGCAAAAGGGGTGGAACTTACAATGCTGTGGTACAATTCTGCTTTCATCGTTTGACCTATCTTGATCCTCCTGGAGATGCTCGTTCATCTTCAGGGGCCTTGGTGTTCTGAAAAGAGAAGTATTTTGTGATCTTCAGAAGAACTCACAAGAGTTTCATCATCCTTAGCTTCATTTGTAGTGAACAATTGTAAAGCAGTGAACAACTGTAGAGAAGATAAGGAGCAAACCTTCCTTCCTTGAAGGGGCATCTGTAGGAGGCAGGTCAAGAATGTCATGACATTTTTGTCAGATGACAGCTGACACTGCACACTTGAAGCCTTGTGCCTTTTTTCATGCATCATGCATGCAACACATATTAAAAAAAAAAACAAGTGGATCACACAGTCACGACCATCTCAACGTTTTTACCCTTCCTCCCAGATACTCTGGCCATAAGACCATAAATATCAGAACTATTAATTTAGATTCCTACGGTAAAAATATTTTATTTCAGAACTAAATAAAGAAGAACCACTGCTAAGTACCAGTCTAAGAGCCATGGTGGCACAGTGGCTAGAATGCAGAATTGCAAGCTAATTCTGCTGACTACTGACTGCCAGTAGTTCAATGCTCGCCAGCCTCAAGGTTGATTCAGCCTTCCATCCTTCCGAGGTCAGGAAAAGGAGGATTCAGATTGTTGGGCACAATATTTTGATTCTATAAACCACTTAGAGAGGGCTATAAAGGATTTTGCTTTCTGTGAGAATGGATATTGTAATATGTGGCCTTGATTAATTATTTTATTTCCTAAAATATGCTACCTAAATTATGAACCTTACTTTCAAGATTTTTATTTTACAAATAGCTGATGTGCCATAAAAATATACAATGCAATATCAGTTCAGCTTCTACTGATTTTACTAAAATATGTATATGTTTATTTATGCATACATTAAGGAATATAATTTTTAAGAAGTCTCTGAGTATATTTCAGGATTGTATCTGGTTATGTACCTGAAAAACTTGCTAATATATTTAAAAAGTTCAAAAATACAGCTATTTTAAAGTACATGGTTAGAAATTATTTCAATTATTATTTCTCCCCACTGTTATTGGGAAGAAAAGCGGTGGCTCAAATCTACCTGTGAAGACTTTCCTCTGGGGGTTAAAGTTACACTTTTTTAAAACCAGGGTAAAGAAGAATTCCTTCAAAGTAGATAAAGTTATACCAGGTCCTTACCATAATAACTGAGGAGAGCGGAAATTGGCTACTGTCTTCAGCCTGATACAATCTGTCATTTTAGAATCCCTTATTTGCATTTAATTAAAAGCCTAGCTTCAGTGTAGCCTTTCAAAAACTTTGGGGACAGAGAAAGTAACATCCATTCAAGGTGTATATAGATAAGGCTTTATTTGTATAGAATTTCTCACTTCCTAATCCTCATTCTAGGTTTAGCAATGTAGCAAGGCATTTCAGTTGAATCTTTTTGTAACTTGGAGATCTAGCTATTCAGATCATCTAAAATTAGCAATGGAATAGTGTGTTTGTATGCGTTTCTTTGAAATATGCTATTGGTTTCTAAGAAGTATCAGTTGTCAAGCACAAAAAATTCTATAGGTTTATATAGGTTGCAGCATAAATGATTTCTTGAAGCCTATACAGAAGAATCTGGTCAACTAACAGTCAGCACTAAACTGGCATTAGATAAGGGTCAACGGAATTCATGGAGGGGGTTGGACTTGAATTTCTTGAGGCAATGCAAGGACTTTAAACTGATAATGCATTTAACTCCAGTCCTCCTAGCTTTGCTTGTGCTTCTCCTATATCAGATGGTGTATAGGGAAGATCTTACCTTTGCCTAAATACAAATGGGAGAAGGCTATTTTGTTTGTAAATGTCCAGATGAAAACCAATTGCACACAGTATCAGAATTCCAAAATCCTGGGAATTTTCTGGCACACAGAACTCTTCTCTATTCATGTAAAGAGAATCCAATAATAGCTTCAAGCCTTCCAAATATCCTGTACTCTCCTTGTTCTGAATGCCCTCCTGAAAAGGGTTTTAACATGTCTAACCACACTATCCAATTTTCACAGGACATTCCATCTATATAGTTTTAGGTTAAAAAAAAGTATCAAATATAAAATAAATTTACTTCATTTGTCTTAAAAAGACTGCATATTTTCCTGCAACTCAGCTTCAGTGGGAAAACTCTAAACATTGATTTATCGCAAGCTACTGTGCAATGCTAAAGAGAATTTCTTAGAGAGAAAGCCTTATTGCTTCAGCATTTGTCACTTTCAAAATAAGTGTGCTTACGAGTGAAAGCATAAGATAGTCAACAATTGTTGGGTGGGTCCCGGAATACATGCACAAACATGCCGAAATTATGAGGTAGTTCCGGGATTAAATGGCCTGCTCGCAGAATTAATAGTGGAAAAAATTACTGAAGCTACCTTCAGTGGTTCAGATCACGAGGAATGAACCTTTCACATATCCAGGTTTGATGTGATTACATTATTGATATGCTTGAATTGAGCATGTCTGATATACGATTATAACAAAATATGTGTAACAATAAATATCCCATCCTTTTCACTGTTCAGTAGCAGCTTCCTTTGCTCCCTCCTGCTCTGTTAACAGCACAAGGTATAATCTTCCAAGGGTTGATTGTAAATAATCCAGTTAAGCACAAGGCTACTGTTACATTTACAAGTAGGGAAAGCTGTAAAGATTTTCATAAGATTCTGACTTAAAGTACTTCCTTTAGCTCCACTCAAACCGTTGTTCTTGATCTTAAAGATGATAGGTATTCACTTTCTGAGTATTTGATAAAGAAACAATATGTATAAATGCTTTTTTATGAAGAGTCTATTACATTGTCTACATATCCTTCGCACTTGAAATATGATTCTGGAAGCGACTCTGTATTTAATCCCATTTAGATTTACAAAGCTATACAATATCTAGGAGATCAAAAATGGTGCCTTTATCATGGGCTGGCTCTAAAATAAGCAATGCCTCATGTGAAGAATGGCTTCGATATTCCATTAACAAATAAATGCTCTTTTAAAAATTATTTATAATGCCTATAGGATAAAAATAGTATTTATATTTACAGTACACACAATGCTTGGCAAATCTGCCCCAAAGGGAAACTGAAACTTATTTTTATTTAGAATGAATGGTATCAAATGGGAAATTGTAAAAAGAAGAAAATAGTGCAAAAAGAACAAAAATACTATAAGGCTGGTTAAAAAAAATCATTTTTATAGTATGTCTAAATCACCTAAAACCACAGAGGAAAGGACAAGTTTTTTAAAAGCCATTGTTTATTTAAACCTAACTCACTGCAAAGCCAGATTGCATAATGCATAAATTAATAAATGCTAAATCACAAACTTTAGCTTAGGGGGAAACCAGTAGTGAATCTGCCTGAGCAGGGGGTTGGACTACAAGACCTCCAAGGTCCCTTCCAACTCTGTTATTCTGTTAATCTGGATAAATGAGATGTAATTTCCCTAAATCATTTCTTCCATGATTTCAGCTGCATTCTGATAATTTCCCATGCTAACCCAGAACATGGTAAAAAGGCTTCTAGGTCCAACATATTCCAACACATCAATATCAATGGAATATCATCAGCGTTCTTGATCATCAATTTTAACTGAGCCTGTAGTCAGCAAAGAGGCCATTTGAATTTTTCTAGGAAGGTGAGACACGTCCACTAACTGACCTTAATTTATGTAAAATTGTAAAGTATCAAGATGGAATAAAATGATTCCTGTATCAAGGCAAAGGAGAAAGTTGCAGTTTCACCATCCAATAAAACTTCTAGATGTAGTACCAGTGAAAGATTTGGCCAGGTAATAACAGCAACTACTATATTTAATGTCCATATAAATCTAACCAACTAAATTAAGGAAACAAAAATTATACAGTAAGGCAATATAAAGTATTTGTCTTGTGCTTATATTAAATATTTCACCTTTGTGCATATGTTAGGGGACGACTTCTCCAATTTCTAGCACAACTCCACAGATGTTCCATCACATCACAGCAGGATTCTCCAATTTGGTCTACAGTTTCCCCTAATTCTCCTGCAAGAACATATTTGAAAAGATTGTACTGCTCATGCTTTTGACTTTGAGAAGCAAATCTCTTAAATGTGACCACTTCCCTTGTATGTTGCATAGCTAATCTACTGAGAACCTCACATATGGCATTCTTGGGTAATTTTATGAAGTTTTTTTTCCCATATTACATGCTTAGCTATCATTATAGTTTGCAGACTTCATAATTTAAAGTTAAAACTTCAAAATAGACATCCTTCCTACTGGTATTGTGGATTTTACTTTAAAGCACACAACTTTTTTTGAATGGTAGCAGACTTAAGGGTTAGTCTGGTGTCCTTCCGAATCAAAAAAAACTATTTAAAATATGTGTGATCAATTGCAACAACAACAAAAATAACAACAAAAGGCATTTGTTTAATATCTGAATGAAATAGGAATCTCAATTGCAGTCCAAAGTATTTAAATAAGCTATTACAAAGGAGTGCTAAAAGCCATTATATTGCATGATTTCCTGTGAATAATAGAACTGCTTTCTACCAGGTATTTTTACTTTAATGTTGGAGAGAGATTGTGTTCAGCCACTGCATCCTTTCAAACCACCACTACTGGTATTGTTATAACTTTTTCTCTAAAAGAAGATAGTATGAATATATTAAAAATAGACTCTGCAACTTAGGAAGAAGCAGAGCTTTAAACCTCTTATGCATTAGTCTCCCCATTTGCTGCCAGCATGTCACTTAAGCCGTGACATCCGTGTAGAATTACAGCATTGTGATGCAGAAAATGCCTGTCACACACAAACAACATTATAGCACTCTTTTAGTATAATACTGTATGTCTATAGCATGCGATAGTTCTAATGATGTACACTGCTTTTTAAGTTGCTCGAGGAAGTTTTTAAGAAGAAAAAAATGCATTTATCATATACATAGTGATTACAGTACAGCTCCTAAGTGTGGCCCCCTACTGTGATTTGAAGGGAAAAGGATTTGATCCCTACATTCTTGGCCATGATCTTCCCTGTAACAACTCAGCCATAATAGTGCCCTTTGGGATGAGAAGAGCAGACTGTCATTTCAGTACTGTCTGAACTTGCTTGCTGTGGTACAAGCTATTCCATTATCAGAAGTTAAAAACTAGAGTCTGGAGTAAATACCTAAATTCATTACATGTTTACATTAAGTCCAATCTTAATCATTTCTTTCTCAAGCAAAGAATCCTGGTTTCCAGAAAGGCAGCGGCAATCATGTAAGGTACAAAGCATTTCTTCCAGATCGTTTTGACTGACATGATAGATTTCTGAAGACTGGGTGACCTGCTAATCTGCAGGATTTGGTGAGAATTACGCATAGCAATTTATACAATATCTGGCTTGTACAGAAATAAGCCATATCAGTACATAGTTTATGACTTAGATTTATCTCCAGTTACACATAGGCACTGGTATCATCCAAAGGGATTACATTTTAAACTTTAAAATAAATATATCAAAATACTATTTAAGAGATCTCATTAATATTTTTGCTCTTTTTATTATTATAAGATGAAATACTGAAATATTGTCAGTATCTCATAGTAAAAATATTTTTGCAGGTAGGATTTCTCGCCTAAAGTACAATCACTAAAACACTGGTTGCTTGTTTGTCTTCAGTATTTAGTTTAGCCATCTATTTCATTTAATTCACTGTTTTCTTCTATGAATTTATGTATACAATATTTATTGCCCACACCTATGCTAATGGGATTGATGAACCTTATGGAGACAGATGGAATTACCATTATTTTTTCTACATTGTCACACATTTTTATTAAATAAACATGTGAGGTTAAAGAAATGATGAGAAGGCAACTAATAGCAGAAGGATATAGTTGTTCAATGGTTTTCCCATTTACAGTTGTCAGAAGGATTCAAAATGTATAAAAAGACTTGGAGCAAAGTAAGGCAGAATTTGAAGTATAATTGTGCATCGATGATGATGAACATGTAATTGCTAAAATGTATAAACTTTTGTTGAAATTGGAAACAGAGGAACAGATTAAAGAGTGTATGATAAAGTAGGCTAAGAATTTTGATTATAATATGCAGATGAATTAATGAAAAATATGCGGTTAAAAGTGTTAAAATTTAGATTATGTTATGATCTTAAAGAGAATTTTTATTTTAAAAAAATGATGTATCATTGGTACATGATACAAAAGAAGTTACCTAGAAAGTATAAAAGAATTTCAACTGTATGTTGGAAATAGGAACAAGATGAAGGAACATTCTATCATGCTTGGTGGATATGGACTCATGGTCCATGGAAATGGACTCAAATACGTACATTGATATAGAAGATATTAAAGATTAATATTCAGCTGAAGCCTGTTCAACTGAATATTCATTCAGAATATTCAACAGGATTAATTTTACAGAAAAAAGTCATGAAAGATGATGTCAATATATAATTACTGTAGCAAAATTATTATGCACAACAAGATAGTAAGGTTCATCACTAGCCACCATGGAGGAATGGTTGATGAAATTGACAGAACTTACGAGCTAGATAAATTGATTTTTTAATTAGAGAAAAGACACTACTTACATTTATTGGTAACTGGAAACCCCTTATGGACTTTATGTGCAAAAATGAAAAAAAAATGATATTGTGATTTATGGTTTTGGTATATGCACAATAGATTATAGAAAGAATAGAGTTATGATGTAACTTTAGAGAGGTTAAAATATAATTGTATTTAACTGCTGTGAAGCTATTTCTTTATGCATTTATATCTTTCTGGATTTGCTCTTTATTTCTATTTTCTTTTCTTGTTGCCCTTTTAGCTTCTTCTATCATTTCTATCTTTTCCACTTTTTCTGTTCCCTTTTAGCTTGTACTTATTATTCTTAAAACTTTTAATGAAAATTATAAACAATAAATGATAAGCCATACATAAAAAGTGCAGCCATTGGTGCACTCTTTTATGAGAAAAAAAATGTTTCTGCCATTACAAATGAAAAATGCAAGAGGACCACACTTTTGGCTTTTTAGAAGGTTCATAATAGTATAGAGGAGTTTCTTAATATTAAATATATTATGAGCAAGTGTAATTGGATCTCTACTAAAGTAATGCAGTGCAAGGCTGCTAGGAATCAAATCTAGTATTTTAATCTGAATGACATTACTACCTGGATAAAACAAAGTCAAAATTAAATAAACAGCTGTGAAGCCATGTGGATTCTATATTCTTTACTCTTAATGGGACAACAATGAGAACCATGAGTGTCCTTAAGTTCATGAAATTAGACCTTTGCATCCATGTCACACTGCAAAGTTAGCTTTCCCAGATCATTGTAACGCATATTCCTGTCTAGATGAGAACAACTGAACGTTTTTATTGTTCCACATAGATCAATCAATAGATGAAGGGTGGTAAGAAACACACTCTTGCTTCTCATATTATATCTGCTGTAAAAATGAGAAGAGATGATCCCAAAGCCAAACCACAGTACAGACATTTCACAAATATGTAGTTTAACACGGCGGTCAAGGATTGAACCTTCATTCTGAAGTAGTCTCATCCCATTCAGACCAATGCTACATAGTAATCTTTCAGAGAAATGCCTCATTAAGGCAGTTGTCTGCTGTTTTTTTTTATATACATCAGCTTCAACACGGAGACCATCAGAGAAATGGTTGTCATTTAAAGGACTTGTTTTCCCGTCACCCAACCTTACTGCCGTCTTTGTTGAACCAGGTGGGATGTTGAAATGCATAAGAGGCTTTTTAGACAAACGTACCGTTCTCGACACACCTGGTTATATTTACACAGAAAATCTCTCATTTGCCTGCAGACAACTAGAATGATCCAAACCAGCCTTAATTTATCTGTTAAGGGTGGAGTAGGCCCCTATTTAAGAGTCATCAGCAATAAAGGAAAATATACCGAATTATTTCAAGTGCACGCTAATCATTTAATGTAATAAATGAAGCAACTCTAATTATCTCCAGAGGAAATGATTTCACAGTGAAACAATGGGAACAGAGGTTGCTTCAGAAACAGTAGTTACAGTCTGAAATTTTATTCATCTGAATGTTGAGGTTATTTCGTATTAAAATAAAAAAGAGGACACTTAAATTTCCTGTTATTCGGCTAAGACTATAGGGCAGAATGTGAGTAATCCACCACAAGAACATATGTTTTTCCCAGTTCAGTAACACAGTCAAACACAGTTTTCAAAACAGTAAAACAACTAAATTGAAAAACAAATCTTCCAAAACTACAGGGTTTTTTTTTATTTTGAAAAAGTTTTAAAAAGCATTAGATAACTATTCTTCTATTTGAAACGTCCGTTTTAACAGTGACTTAAATTTTCATTTTCTTTCCCCCAAGTCTCTTTCTGAAAGGCATGAAAACACACCATTTTGCTCACACTCCACTCAGAAAGAAGCAGAGAGAAATTTATGGAAAATGTGACTGTAGTTTTCTTCTCTTGGAAATAAAGAGGAGCAATGCACAAACTTTCAAGCACCAGCACCAATTTCATAGAAGGAGGTTTAAATGTTTCATCCTCTAAAGGAACTGATTTGATTGTGACTTACAATGTTTGGTTAAATTATGTACTTCTGTTCTTTTTTTTTTCTTGAAGAAGCAGACAAAATAAGCACCATTTTCTATGCCATTGAGAAACATGTCCCTATTATACCATAATTTCCTATGCCAGAAGAGCACCCGATTTCTTCATATTGGATAGAGGGCAATGTGATCTATTTTCTCCTTAATTGATTTTGAATGTGAAATTAAAAGACAGGTTGGAATTAATCCTACCCAACCACTGAATTCATTTCTTAAGAAACTCAGCATTTTAAGCATTTTTATACAAACCTATTATACATCCTCATGAGGATTTTTCTGTTGATATTTTTAACAGACTTCTTTCCAGCTCTCCATATTAATCTTTATTAATATATCAAGTATAATTCATTTACAGTTTTTGCCATGATTTACATTTATATTTCCTGCACATAATACTAAGAGATATTATCTTAGAGAATAGGAATGAGAGGTTTGATTGCCTGCATAAGGTATGAGTAAAACAGCAGCAACAAGGAGGGGAAAAAAATCCTTGTTATAACTTTGGGATGTCTGCATGAGGCTGACATCTATATTCCGTAAGGGGCAAGGGGAGAGGAGCAATTCTTTTATTATAAGATCACCATGTACAAGAAAACAATGGATATAAAGCAGGAAGTTAATTGGAATCAACTGCTGCCGTCTTTATAGGAATTTACTCACAATGTCTGCCATTCAGAGCTGGCTTACCATAATATTCTCTATGGAACAGTTGACCACAAGATTCTCATTCACAAACAGCCAGGTTAAACAGTTAAATGCTAGCAAATCCTGCATAGCCCTGTGGGAAATTTCACTTTAATCCTGAATTTATAAGAGGACAATCAAAGCCCAAAGCCTAGGTAACAAATCTGATCCTCTGTTGCAATCCCGTCCTCATGGGAAGTCCAGAGATGCTCCCAATACAAGCTAGAGATGGATAAATACCTAAATGATGAGATAGATGGGGAACGCAGAAGAAGCGTCTGGCTTCAGCCGTTCGCTTCCAATTTCACATTACACTGTGAAAGGCAATTCTTGTGCGGCTCAGGAACAGCCAGTCCTGATTACTATAAGTTGAAGTGTGGCTTAAGGAATGATTAATGACAGTGTCAGGAGAAAACAAAGCACAATGAGAGTTATCTCTAATCCACCTGCTTGCAGATGCTCTAGTAAGGGAATGGGAATGGCCCCACTGAGCCCCGATAATAAAAAAATCAAAATAGAAAGGTGCAAAGCCGTAGATATGTATTAATCTGATATATAAAAAACTCGGTCTTAGCTTGAATAAAGCATTAGGCATGAATGGAGCCCCATAGGTGATAGATATTAAAGCATAGAGGACTTCACATTGTCTGTATTTTTTAAATCAAACAGAACTGTTCCCTTCAGTATTGCCTTTGACATTAATAGGTTGGTATTTGAAAAGTCACAGTTCACTAGATGAGCAGGCTTGTGAGTTCAAGCTCATTAAACAAAACCCCTTTTTCTGTTGTTGTTGTTATTGCGGCTGCGGTGCTGCATGGGGGCAAAAGTGACACCACACCACCACCGTGTGGCCTTTGATTGTAGAAACACCAAGAAGGAGGCTCCTGAGTTGCCTTTGCCAAGAGATGGGAGAATCCCCTACAAAACATAATTATAATATCTGATTGCTTCTTCTTATGTAGGCAGGTTTATGATCCCTCTCAGTCTTGACAACTGCTTGATAGATGCTGATTGTTGTCATTGTGGGAAGGAAGTTTTGGGGACCACCTCAGACCATTCTCATTACACTTTTATTGTTATTTCTAATTAGGTAGATACTATAGCTATGAGAACAGCCACAAGACCACTGCTTTGTGATTGTCAATGATAGTGTCAAGGAGAATGCTCTGTTTTCTATTCTCTTGCTAGATGAATCTTCCTATAAAATCATCATACGATTCAAAGAACCTACACTGGTGACTTTTTGCTTGCTGTAAGAAGTGGCTGTGTGACTTGTGCTCTGCATGGTCTACTCACATTAAAGATGGCATTTTGTTTCTTCACTGGCTATTTTACCTTGTCTCAGACTGAAAGATCAATGTTCAGACCTCAGCTTAGGAATCCACCTGGTTGAAATTTGCCATTCTTACGCTCTTGGCATTTAAATCAAGTTATAATTTAATTACAGACAAGATTCCACTTAGTAATAATTCCTTCAGCATGTCAGTTGCGAGATTACTTATCTGTAATTACGATCTTAATGCAACCAAGGTTTGGGAACACTGAGCTTACATTGTCAATATGAGTAACATTTTCCTCTCTTAATAATGACAGCAACAAGTAGAATATTTCACAGAAATATTTTAATACAGAAAACCTCTAATGAAGATTTAGCACTCAGTTTTTAGCAAGTCTGACATAGCTGTTGAAAGAAAGCAAATACATTATTTTAATTAATACCAAATCATGAGGGCTTCGGATTTGTACATTCAGCAAAAGGAAACTTTCATAGTCTATTCTTGATTCTTGCATATTAACTCAGAAACTTTGTTACAAGCAGCAGTGTATAATGCAGACTGACAAGGAGAAGCATGCAGAGGCTTCTCATTAGGTATTTGACCTCATCACCCAGCCTTTTCTTATGATGTGCCACAAGATAAAAACCTATCCATACATTTTTGTCTGTTGACATTTCCTACTGTTGCATTTTCAGGTAGAATTCTTTTAAGATTAGAACAATATGGAACTTTTGAAAAGGGGGCAAATTGACATAGCATAGGGGTGACATGATAGCAGTATTCCAATATTTGAGGGACTGCCACAAAGATGAGGGGTTCAATTTATTTTTCAAAGCACCATAAGGCAAGACAAGAAACAATGGATGGAAACTAATTAAGGAGAGAAGCAACCTCTAGAATTAAGGAGAAACTTCCTAACAGTGAAAAAAATTAACCAGTGGAACAGCTTGCCAGAAGTTGTAGGTGCTTCATCACTGGAGGTTTTTAAGAAAAGACTGGGCAGATACCTGTATGAAATGGTATAAAGTCTCCTGATTAAGCAGGGGATTGGAGTAGCAGACGTTCAAGATCCCTTCCAGCTCTATTCTGATTGATTGATTGATCTACCGCATTTAACATGTAACATTTGGAAAACTCCAGACATGACTAGGCAGACTGCACACTCTGGCATGGCAATAGAAACATATTCCAAGTTAACTTTTGTTGATGATGAGGCTGATAGAAATTAAAATGCTTTGCCTTTTCCAATATGCAGCAAAATATTTATGTCCTGGAACAATCTTTATACTGTATAATAGACCATTCAAATGTGACATTTCACCCTCCCCCCCCCTGACTCAAAACCTTTTCCCAACTTGGTGCTTTTCAGTTAGGCTCACATTATCTGCTGGTAACGTAATCTAATATACTATAATACATTTCCTCGATATAATATTGAGTGAAAATGGGATCATAGAGGTGGAAAATGTATCTAAATCAAGAATAGGATGCCTGAAACTCAAAGGCCTGGCCCACTTATCTGAAATTTCTGGGTCTTGTCTGAATGCACGATTAAAATTCAGTGTGGTTGAAAACGTGCAATAGTAGAAATAGGTGGGATGTGTCCTAAAATGTGCTTAATACAGTTTTAACATTCAACTAATAAACTCAAGAAAAATGGAATTTATTAAATTTACCCATTTATAATGTAATCCTGCCCCTTTTGTGCTATTATGCTAGCTGTTGTGGTCCTCATCCAGCCATCAGTCACTGGAACAAATCTATATCTATAAAACAGAACTCCGGGAGGGATGTAAGTTTGTATGTACTCTATACAAAATTACAGTTCTCTACCAATCTTCCCCAAACTTGGTACATAGGTACCTTTCTGTAGGGAGACGGTCCCTGTCAGGGTCACAAACCCCTAAACACCCCAGAACACCCCCAAAAAGGTGCCAAAATGCGCACCCCACACCAAAAGAGCAAAAACTGTACTGCGCATGCCCACAGTCTCTATTGTGCATGCCCACACCCTCAGTTCAAAAGGAGACAGCGCAAGACGAATGGCTCAATTGTGAGAAAGACACAATTGCCGCTGTGGCAGCCTGGAAGACAGGGATTCCCCTCCGCCCACTCCCACATGGTCAGCGGGACATAGGGCTTCTCTGAGGTGGTGGCGGTAGTGGCCTGGAAGGCAGGGAATCCCCGCCACTGCCTCAGCCATCCCCGCCACAGCCACCTTCTTTCCCCTAGTGCTGGAAGCCAGAGATTCCCCGCCACCCACTCCCACATGGGCGGCAGGGTGTAGGGCTTCCCTGAGGCAGTGGAGGTGGCCTGGAAGGCAGGGATTCCCCACCGCCCACTCCCACATGGATGGTGGGGCGTAGGGCTTCCCTGAGGTGGTGGCCTAGAAGGCAGGGAGTCCCCTCCACCCATGGACCCGGGAAAGCCACACCTGCCAATGCCGCTGCTCCCTCTTTGCCTCCAGAACCACATTCCTGGCTGCTGCTGTCAAGCGGGGTGGAACGTGCAAGGCTGAACTGGGCCCTCAGGCATGTGGGAGCATGGTGGGCTTTTTCCCTGCCTGGCCCGGAACTGGCAAGATCTTAGCATGTGGGTGCACCCATTTTCCTCAACCCGATCCCCCCCCTGATGCCGAGCCGAAGAAAAGGGAAGATCTCGCCAGCTCTGACCGGCCAAGGAAAAAGCCCACCATGCTCCCACATGCACAACAGCCCAGTTCAGCCTCGCACGTTCCACCCCGATCCCTCCTGTCTTCCTCCACTTTTCCAAAGGATCACCTGGGGTCCCTTTTCAGAGCCCCCCCATCCCATCCCACAGATGAAGAAGAGGAGAAGGGAGAGTAGGGAGAGGGGAAACATGACTAAGATGAAGAGAAGGAGGGAACAACAGGAAGAAGAGGAACAGGTGTAAGAGAATGAAGAATAAGGGGATGAGGAGGAAGAGAAAGGGGGAGGAGGGTGATGAAGAGGAACAGGGAGACCAAGATGATGAACAGAAGGAGGATGAGGGGGAGGAGATGAAAGATGATGATGAACAGGGGCAGAAGGAGGAAAAAAACCAGGAGGAACAGGAGGAGCAGGAAGAAGATGAAGAGGAGGAGGAAGATGATGATGAGCAGGGATAAGAAGATAAAGAATAGGAGGAACAACATGAGCAATAAATACCGGGCAATGCCGGGTAAGCAGCTAATGAATTATAAAAGTTAATTGTATATGCTGGGTACTCTAAAGCAGAGTTCCCTAACCATTTTGTCAGGAGGGGCAGAACGGATGGTTGTGGGTGTGTGCGGTGGGCAAAGACACATGTGCATGGCACTCATGCAAATGGAGCATGCAAATGGAACCAAACAGTGGGCAGTTGTGCACACACCCACAGCCGCTCATTGTTTGTGCTATTGGAGATGCATGCACACACGTGCTCACCCACCACTTTCAGTTCTAAAAGGCTCAAGGCCCTGTAGTGGGCCACAGCCCAGGGGTTAGGCACCTCTGCTATAAAATGTTTAAGTCTTAATATAGGTCATTTAAATTAGAGTATTTTGAAGAAGTAGCAAAACAATTTGCCTTTCTCTGTTATAACATTAATTGTTTCATTATTTACTCTTTTATCATAAGACCCAAAGAGAATTTGGAGGAAAAATGTTATTTGTATATTTATTTTCAGAGGACTTATTATATACTTACTCTGTATCAGGGGTGTCAAACTCAATTTCATTGAGGGCCACATCAGGGTTGTGTTTGACTTCAGGGAACCAGAGTAAGTGTGGGCGTGGCCAGCTCGACATCACTCGTGTCAGGGGGTCCTGTGGTGACCCAAGCATTCTGCCAGAGAAAATGGGCTCCCTAGTTCCATTTTCAGCTGCAATGGCCTCCTGCAACCCTCTGCCAGCAAAAATGGATCTTGGGGGAGGCGCTTGCGGTCCTCCCAAGCTTCATTTTCACTGGTAGAGGCACCGCAGGCCAGTCCACTGTTTCCAAGATGGCCTGGGGGCCAGATCTAAGCACTTGGGGGCCTGATCCGGGCCCCAGGTCTTGAGTTTGACACCCCTGCTCTATATTAAACAATTCATGTAACCCTACAAATGTCCCATTTCTACCTAGACAAAAAAAAAATATTTGTGCTCCAGTGCAAAAACTTTAACAGCTAAAATAAAGAATTGACAAATTTTTTGTCAAGAGCTTATCAATCCTACATTACATGCTATCGAGCATTAACATTGGAAAAAACATTATTTAAGATCATTTCCAACACTTTCAATGAAAACGCTCTTTGCCTTATCTTTTTAACCTTAAAAAAACATTCATCCTATCAGTTTGTTCCCATTGGGTTGAAAGCCACTCTTTTTGTAATAGGCAGCCTCCATCCAATTTCTCCAGGAATTGCATAGCACTTAATTGAATGAAAGATAATTGATTAACTTGAATTAATCAACTCTTTAAAGCAGCAGCAATGGTTTTTCTACCTTTTGTGGAAATCTGAGAAAGGGCTCATCTAAAAGAATAGAAGTGCTGTGTTCATATTCATGAGGCCTAAATCATTTATAAATCATGTTTAAGTTGGGCAGAGGCCTACTAAGTAAGCAAAAACTGACTGGGTTTGGGTATCCCTACAACATAGACTAGGCCCATTTTAGTCTAAATGTACTCCCTTGAGGTTAGTCACCACCCATTTACCCACATAAATGTATTACAAGACCAGAGTTACATGGATCTTTCTCTGTTGATTCCTTAGCAGCAGAGTGATGTGGGTATCCAGAAGTTGCTCACCTCTCTCAACACTAGCTTCATTGGGTTCCCCATCCCTGGATTAGTCCAGCTTCAGAGGTAGACCTTCAAACACAAATCAGCATTCATAGTCATACCAGGGTTTCAATGTGGCTTTTATTTCCTCTCCTCTTCATTTGTTAAGTCTAAGATTCTTTACCTTCATGCTTGGAGGTAGAGTTGCTCCTGGCAATATTTTATGTTCACCCATTAGTTTATTTTTTTAGGACTAAGAAAATGTAGTTCTATGTTATAAATTATTTATAAATACGAGAACAAAGGCTGGCTGTCAGGAAGGCTGGTTCTTTGAGAAAACATGGGGTGGGGGAAGAGTTATGGGTGTATAAAGAGTACAGTTTTATAAGTCAGAAAAGGGGTTTTAAACCACTAATTATTAACACTCATTGGCAGACAAAGACCTGAAAGGATAGGATTAGAGAGATCTATTTACATCTGTCACAAACCAAAATCTCATTAATGCTTTATCAGTCTGTCAACCCAACTTTTTCTCTTATATTAAACTTGATATTATTTACTTTGGGGTGTTTTAAATATAGATTAAAAATAAAACTCTTCTAACACTGTAGTTTTGAGCACTTTAGACTGCAAGCTTCCTAATAAACATGGAGGGGGAAATGTTATAAAGGTCACCAAAATTTTTTGAATGTGTGGTTTATATGGTGGTACATGCAAGGTATAAAAATTGTCAAAATGACTAGAAATGGTGCAATGCTTTCAGGCAACTCCTCTTAACCCCAGCTGGTTTATACAGAAAAATAAAATCCAAGATTTTTGCAACCTAGACTTTTTTTATTTTCTAAGAATTAGAGGATGTTGGTATGTTAAGATTCTGAGCCATCATTTCTCAAAATAATCAAGCTTTTAGTATGTTCAGTCAAAGTAATACATTTCAAAAGCTCACTGATTTCAATCCACATGCATGGAATTTTCACAAAGAAGTCAGAGAAGTTTAACTGTGTTTATTCAGAATAAAATTCCTTTGAGTTCTGTGGTGCAGGGTCATGGGGAAATATGTAATGGATCACAGCCTAAAATATGTCCCTCTAGCCAGATCGCGTCAATCATGTCCAGCCTTTACTATAAAAGGTTGTATAACTCACTCAATATTTCACCAGAGATTCTAGCCCTTAAAATGCTTTTAAAAATTCTGAATGCTATCCATGCATGTCTGACCCCCAAACAAAAATCCATGTCTTTTTTTTTTTAATATTAGCTCAATCTTTGTGGAACTTTCTCTGTTTCCCTTCTTCGTCTCCATTGCTGTTCCTGTTTCCCATTCAGTCTTCTTTCCTTCTAGGGTGCAATCCAAAAATTGGTAACATAATCCAGCAATATGACAAATAAATAGTGCAGACAGTGGTACCACAGCTGGTAGCTCCTTGTTTTTAATCCATCGTTTGGGGGGAAAATGGAGAACAAGCAATAACTGGAGAACTGTGCCCAACCTGGTGCCATTCTAGTTTGTCAGGCACCTTGGAAAGGAAGTCCAGAAACTGTCATGCCAATAAATTTAAAAGGCACCAGCTGGGAAAATTTTCTACCAACTGAGTAACTAGATAGCCCTCTTCTTCTCTGTTATTATTTATGTTACGTCAACATCCCATTTTCCTCTGAGAATTTAAAGCAGTGACATGATATTTCTCTTCATCACACTCTCCACTACAGTACTTGAGGGAATGTGGGATAAGTGACTGTAACTAGTTCAAAGTCACTCAGTGTCCCCTAAGATTTCTGCAATTCTTTAGGTCCTGTTCCAGCTTGATCTTCCATCAAGGACTTCTTTGTCACAGACATCTCAATCCAATGATAGAATTCTGCCTCACCATTTATGAATGCCTTGCAAGGATGCATTTATATCATTGGCATATTATTTTAATTGATAGTTTAAAAATCATGTTATTATTCCCCCAATCAGTGGATTAGGTTCACACAGCTCAAAACTGATTTTCCAACTAAACTTCCATTCTAACTAAATGGTTAATGCTTCAAAGATCTCTGGACATTTAGTTCAATCTAGGATGAACTAATGTTATAAGGAAAAATGCACAATGTTTTTGGCACTGAGTGTTGTATTTGGGCAGTGAATGTTATATGGATAGGATGGAAACTCGTTACCTGGAATTATCCTGGGCTGGACTAAGACAAAAACATAATTTTCTTACATTTAAATTTTTATTAACATTAAATATAGTTCATATGATGATTCTTCTGTTACCTTTGATATTCTCAATCCTTCTAGCCTACAAAAAAATACAATTTAAAAATTGCTGCAAGCTGTGCCCGAGCTTTTTGGGAACCATATATAGCCTTGGATCTCCAAGATGTGCATCCCTAGTATAGATCATATGCTCTAAAAAAAAAGTGTAGCCTTTCACCTGTTTGGACCTGGGGAGGTTTTTTTTTATGAAGTCTAGTTCTTCATTGTTTCATCAGCAATTCAATGAGAGAAAGGAAAGAAGGAAAGCCAGCAAGTAGTTCCTCCAGATGATGCAACCAATCCAGAATAAAATGACCATACCAGGGAGTTATCAGGAACTATGATGGGAGGAGCCATTCCCATCATGATGCAGAACAAGCTAATCAGAGCAAAGGTCTACAAAAGTCTGAAGAACAGCAGAAGGAGTATTTAGCATGGCTTGAAATCAAGAAATGCTACTTTTTATTAAAAGCAAGAAAAATATGGATGAATGTTGCTTTAAGGTGACTTTGGGCATCTTTCTGTTCTTAAGAAATGGTTAGCAGGCTATCCTCCGTGCAAGCAGGAGATACAAATCAACTTTTAATCATCAGGTTTAAATCTGCAATGATCAACAATGAAGTTATTCTGATACTAAGAGGCAACATTTTCACCTGTTAATTGCTGCATATCAAGTTTTTCTTAAAGTTACATTTGAAGACAACAGTTGGCTAGACTATCTGATGAAGACTTAAGAAAATACTATTTTCGTAAATCTATTGCTACAAGAGCAAATTGCAAAATATTTGCAAATGTATCATCCAAAAGTAAAATGTACTTCCCCAAACTGTTCTACTTGTATGGATCAACCTTCTCCAATCTAATCTCCACCAGCTATGACCATGCTGTCTGGAATATCTGGTTTAGGGAAGGCTGGGTTCCTTGTGTATTTTCTGTGTAAAGTGCTTTTTCTTCCCTGATTTAACAATGGATTTTCTTCTTAAAGGTGTGTATTCGCTTGTTTGCTTGCAAATGCTATTAGCTGGGGTGTGATTCTACATTACTGAAATTTTGCATTTCTGAAATCCAGTTGCAGTAATTCAAAATCTATTTAGAAACCTTCAAGTGCCCTCTATTGATAAAATGCCAGAAATGCAAGCACTTTTTTTTCTAAGCTACCTAGGCTAAAGAAAGCACAATATAACTTATTGTCACTGGTGGTAAGAAACATCCAAATAGAATGTCAGGTTTCACCCTAAATTCTTCTGACTCCTCAGTAGAATGTCAAATTACTTTTTTACTCATTTTATACTTTAGCAGAAAATTAAGCTGTTGAGATGGAGGAAATGAGAAACTTAAGCTTTTGGAAAAGGATGAGACATAATCTTCTGAAAGAACACCTGGCTTTTCACAAAAGTGAAAAATATATATTTTTACACCTGGTTTTTTTTTCAAGATCCCTTTTGCAGCTAATCAAGATTAGGACTCTTTTTGAACCTAGGATATTACATGAATTTTTATTTCGGACAGGAAAGCAAAACCAGAAAAGTTGCTGGTCCGTTAAAAAGTAGTCTTCGCAGGTTGCCTTCTTCAGACCGTATTCAGACAGTAGACCTGCAACCTTCATTGAACAGGAGCATTGAATACAAATGAAAAGGCTTCTAGATTATTCTTCAAGTGGCTATGTATAATTTATTACAGAGAACACAGATCACATAGCAAACTATGGTTTTAGCTTGACCAGGAAAGTCAAATTTTCAAAGTGTTGTTCTACCAGAAAAAATGATGTCCAGCAAAGGCTGAGGTTGGGTTATTCTCCATCACAGAGAAATTAAGTGTTCCAGCCAGCAGCTCCCTTTGCGTGATGCATGGGCTTATCGTTGGTGCTAATAGAGTATTTGCTGCAGCTGCCCATTTAAGCCTCTTCTCTGCCGTTCCAAAATATCCAAGACTAGCTGATAACCCGGCTTCACCCGGGTATTTATGCCTTGAGCAAGGAATGCTGCAACCTACAATTCCCAGCATTCTTTGCCCGATTTGCATGCCTTGCTTCTATTGGCTAGAGAGCCTCTGATTTGCATGCCTTGCCTCTATTGGCTGGATTGGCCATTGCTGCCTCATCAGCTGCAGAGGTTTGTGCACATGTGCAGTACACTGTTGGTGGGGGGGTGTGGAGTTCAGTAGT
>JANHJO010006324.1:6122-17126 GCA_032468235.1 Pseudoxyrhopus heterurus | reverse complement strand
GTGCAGGCATGGAAGAGCCTATTTGGGACATGCCCACAAACATACACACCCACAGTCTGTTTTATAAATATAGATAAAGAGAGTGTGGATGAGTGAGCAAACTATCCAACTATAAAATTACCCTGATTCAAAAAGGTTTCTTACACTTCCCCTAGGTTTTTGTGCTATTTAAGTTCTGGCATTAAGACCAAATGTTAAAAGACAGAATGCCAATATTTAAATTGATAAAAAGTTGCAGATTCTGGGACATTTGATCTGACACACACTTTTCTATGAGACTCAATGATTTTAATGGGATTTATTCTTGAAAAATGTATTCTATTGTAGCTAATTCTGTGTTTGTAATAATGTCAATAATAATTAACTTCAATTCTATATTGATGGTGAGATTGATAAGGTTTGTAGGGCAATTAAACTTCTTATCCACTGCTTTTTTGAATGTCCATTTTGTACTTTACCCCAGATGTATTTCTAAGGTGATGCTCAACCATATTTCATTTTCCCAAGTTATTAAAACTTGACTTTGCCATCAAGTCTGAAACCTTGATGGTAAAGATGAGCCCATTTCTTGGTGTGGTTATATTGAATGTGGATTGTCATGAATGTTCCTGATTGCTATTTATGTTGTTTATGTTATTTTTCATTTTGTTTTGTGGTTTTTTTTACTGTTTTTATTCTGTTTTAATTGTTAGTTACCTGAGTTATGCAAATGAGATGGATGGCTATATCAATTTATTTAAAAAAAATGTATGTGAATTAAAAACTTTTTTGAAATTTTGAAGTATTGTAATTTTGAAAACTGGTATAAAATTACCGAAATAATAGCTATTTAAGTTAATTTAAGGAGCCACTTTGGTTTAGTGGGTATAACCAAGGAGTCTGTTAGTTCTTGGCCTCTCTGTGAGTTCTTAGCCTCTCTTAGGTATGAAAGCAGCTGGCTGACTTTGTGCCAGTCACTCTCAGCCCAGCCCACCTCACAAGGTTGTTGTTATGGGGAAATTAGGAAGCAGGTGTACTAGGTATATTCACCAACTTGAATGATAGATAGAAGAGAGAGAGAGAGAGAGAGAGAGAGAGAGAGAGAGAGAAATAATAATAATTTTACGTACTTACAGCTTTGAATAAAACATGCAATTCTTTATTATGAACATATAGTAATACAACATGTCCTATTTTTGAAGTGCTAACCAAAAGTATCTTTCTGTCTATTAATGTCTTCAGGGAACAGCAGCACATAGTTTCAAAAAAAAAAGGCATAAACATATCATACTAATTCTGTGCTAGGTGCCTATTCACATTTCCTAGTTCTGTTTAACAAAAGTTAGAGACCTCATTCGAGCCACCATGGATAGGAAAAAAAAATTGTGGTTCATCAATTTCATTTCTTTAAAAAAAATGCAGCAGTGGCTTGTACTGTTTTTTCTGTCAACTTTTCCTTTGTGGGAGTCATCATAATTTCAAGAGTATTTTCTTCTCTGGTAAGTAAGGGAAGTTATTTGCTGGGATGTTTTATTGCTAGGGAGTTGGGAATTAAGCATTCTTTCAAGATATATTGTTGAACAGATGCTCACTAGGGGCACACCATTAGTATCTAAACAATGAAGCATTTCTATCCAAACCTCTGGAAGCAGAACTTTCCCCCCAGAATTGATTCAGCTCCCGGGCTTCTATTGCCTGCTACCCAGTATAAGTCCAATTCAGCTACAGAAAAAGAAAGAAAACCAAGGCTCTTTCTTCCTTTCAAATAAATCAGCCCAGGTAGCAGATCAGAGGAAGAAAATTGACCACAGGGTATGGTCAAAAAGTTCAGATGGCAGCTACAATGATGCAATCAAAGCTTAGCCCATGAAGTGCTCAAAAACATTAATTACACTGTTGTGGCTACCATTGTGACTTTTTTTTTAGCCATACCCTGCGGACACCCCTGAAGTACCTGATGACAACATTTACTGAGTAGGTTCTCCCAACTTGTGTTGCAGAATAAAAAGTAGTGATATCCTTGTGACAACTAGGAAGTTCAGTTCACCATATTCATTTGTGTGTGTGTGTGTGTGTGTGTGTGCAGGCGCACGCACATGCATGCATTCATGCAAACATACACTGTTATACGTGTCAAGACCTTGTCCTCCCCATATCTTCTTTTTTCTAAATCTTCATATAGTTCCAGCAAAATAAAAATCCCTTTGTGCTGGCTAGCAGTTGAGAGAGACCAGCGACCATATCCTTTCATGTAGCTTGATTAATTCTTTCCCATAGTTTGCTGAAATCACACACACAGCTATCACTGATATGGTCAATTTGCACAGTTAAGTTTCCTAAATTATCCCCCAGCTGATTTGTGGTTGAGAGAAACCAGTAGAAAAAAAAGAATCTTTTCTTTCTACTTTTCTTGTCAGGAGGAGTCAGGAAAGGACAAATGACATTCTTCAGGAAGCCAATAACCTGCAGCCCCTTCAGTACTGCTGATAACCTTGCAGGTTGGATAGCTTAAGTGAAGTCTACTGTAATGGGTTATGAGAATAACCTTGAAGAATAGGAGAAAGAGTGACAACTAAGACAATGGTCAGATAAAACAAATCTGAGTGCAAAGCAAAAATCTAATTTAAGAAACATCACAGTTCTCTTGTGGATGAAAGCAGGGAAGGAGGAGGTACTTTCAGACTTTCAAGATTCTGTTACCGTAACTCTAGAATAACGGATGTATTCATAACTTTGATTTCCTAGGGTGATCTACTCTGAAGGACTAATAATTAAGAACGCTATCCACTCTTCCGTCCTTCGGGAAATGCCTTAAAGGCATTGTCATGGGGCCCTGAAAGAGAAGCTGTTGGTTGGAAGAGGCTAGCATAGTAACCGACAAGCCAGCACCACTTCTTAGCTCTAAATCCGTGGGGTTTTTTTAAAAACTTTTTTTATTTTTTTATACTTTTAATCTCTTTTTATGCTTATGATTGCGTTTACAACCATATGTTTTATTATATTGGAAACCACTAACTCACACCATACCATAAGATGAGTGACATAACAACTGGTGGCACAGTGGTTAGAATGCAGTATTGCAGTCAAACTCTGCCCACAGCCTGAAGTTCAATCCTGACAGGGCTTACAACTGACTCAGCCTTTCATCCTTCTGAGGTCAGTAAAATGAAGATCAGATTGTTGGAGCCAATATGCTGACTTTGAAAATCTCCCAGACAGTGCTGTAATGCACAGTGAGGTGGTCTATAAGTCTGCTATTGCTATATAAATTTGATGAATAAATAAACTATGGAAAACCCCAGATGTGAGCAGTCTGAAAGTTAGGAACCATGGAGATAGTGAAAGAAGGAGAAGTGGCTATAGTACTTCATGCATTCATCAAGCCTGGTCATGTGGATGGGAACCATAGCGGAAAAGCAATACATAAGGAAGGAGAAAATGCCCTAAAAGACCCTTCTCCGAGGTTTATTCTTGGCTGCTCTCTTCCCCTTCTCCTGAGCCCTTCTGGAATTGCAAAGCACTGCTACAATGGTGGTGGAGCAAAAGCAACCACTTTGCTATTGTCCTCTTCTTCATCCTCCTCTCATGCAGCTTCAAATAGCCTTGGGAGAGTGTCAGTGCCTCAGCATTTTTACTCTTGGAGCATCTCATTGCCTTGTGGCTCAGAGAGCTCTATGCATACCCTTGGAAATATTTTTAGCAGTGCTGAGATAAGCTAACAGAAAACCCTAACAGAAAGCAGTTCATGGCTAGCCAAAAGTCTTTCACAGAAGACAACTGTAAGGCTTTTGAGCTTGGTTGAAGCAAATCATCAAATGGAAGAAGATGGCCCAGCCCAGAACCAACTGTACTGCCAAACCTATGGTACACATTGCTTTGTCAAGACTGATTTGCATCACTTCATCATTCCATAAATCCAAAGAAATAATGCAAGATCAGAAAATGTGGAGAGACTTGGCCATGGAATCACCAAGAGTCGGACTTGCCTGAATAGATATCATCCTCATCCTCATCCTCCTCATCCTCCTCATCCACAGGGGAGTTCAAAAAGTCACAAAATCCCACCTCTTTTAGGTGCAGATGTGACTCACATAAAAATGGGTAGAATTTCAACTGCCCAATTGCATCCACCATATTGACTATTTTAACATCCACCCCATAGATGCCCTTGCACTTCACAGGGGCCTACTATTTTGTCTCTTGTTCACTTTGACTATGGATTTTTTCCCCAATGTTATATTTCAGACTGAAATGAAAAGTATCGTAGACATATTCATCATATTTACTAGAGTGCCTAATAGAACAGAATAAAAATTTACAAGCAGCTGCTCTGAAATAGAGTACTATAGTCAATGGGGCAGTTGTAAATCCTTCTCCAAACTTTTTCTAATATTTCCTTAACAAATAAAAAGCAAAATTATACACTATAAATCTTTCATTAATTTATAGTGTTTTAATTTTATAAATTGGTGAACAATTACAAGGATAAATATATAAAAATAGTTCTCTGTGCAATCCATACATCATTAAAATATTATTTTATAACACCATATCTTACTTATTTTGAGTCTCGAGTTAAGTGAATAATCTATACAATCTACAACAAATGATGTATTTTACTCAGAAATTTTACTACATTCGATTACTCCAAGGGAAACATGTATAATGAGGCTTACAAAGTAGACATAAATTGGATTAGATTAACAAACACTCTAGCTGTTTTAATAAGAGAATAAAAACATTGCATTGAGAAAAGGGTTTCCTTCTTCTAACTTTATTAGTAAATGTACACATTCCTTTACAAAATAATAAATATGGTGCATCATACAGTTCATACTGGATTTGGTATATTTTTATCCATGTACTGAGTCTTTCACAAGGACCTCAGATAGGCAGATATTGGATGGTGTTAAGGGTATGTAAGCTGTTCCAAGTAATGATGCCTTTTGCAATTAACTGGTGGTGTTTTTTTCAATGACAATAGTGTTCAAGTGGTGGTCCAATTGTTTTTGGATTGCACCCAAGATCATTAATAATATTGGGTCTACCTTTGCTTTCTTTTGCCATAGTTGCTCTACTTCTATTTGCAGCACTTTGTATTTTGTTATCTTCTCCAGTTCTTTCCTAACTACTGTCTCCAGGTATTGCACAATCACTACCCAGACTTCTTTGCCTTTTTTATTGATAATTATTAAGTAGGGCGTGTTATGTGGCAGGTGCATGTCTGTTTGAATTATAAAGAGCACTCTAGCTTCTTCATTTTCTATTACTTTCTCTCTTGCTTGTAGGAAAATAGCTTTTCTTGCAGCTGTCCCAATGCACCATTGTTGCTACTTTGTCATGCCATTGTTTGTAGTTAGTCTCTGTGATCTTGCAGCAACTAACCATGTAGTCTGCTGTTTCTTCAGCTGCTCTGCAAAGGCAGCACTTGCTATCTATTGTTATCTTCCCAATTCAGGCCTTGTATGCATTTGTTCTTAAGGGTATTATACAGCCAGAATTAGCTCCTCTCTCTTTTTTCAACTTTCCCACTCTTAGCCATTGCTGTGTCTTGTTATTATCTGCTTTGCCTGTTGTTGTTGTTTTTACTGTACTGGCCTTGTAATACTATTATTATTATGGTTTGTCATACAGTCAGCAAGATGTTCAGACTGAATTTTGCATTTTTTAATCCACCTATAAGTCCTTCCCAAGGACGTGGAATAGACAGATGTTGATGTTTGATAGTGTTAATGGTATTGTCACATCATCATCATCATTATTATTAAATTTATTTGCCACCCCCCAACTTGTGGTTTGGGGTGACTTTGAACAATTACCCTTAAAATATACAAAAGGTTATGAATTCAATACTTTATCTCAAAAGAGTCTTTGAAACTTTGAGCACCCAGTGATTAGCCTGTATGTAAGCATCAACAAGATTACTACAATATATTTAACTTCACTGACCCTACCAAGTTCCAGGTATTTTCATCACTACGTTAGTATCTAGGTGATGATAGTGTTCTCTTTTGTCATTCTAATATATGTTTGTCCAAGCTACTTTAGAATCATACCTGCTGAAAATGGCAAAAAATGCTTCCTTTTCTATGCTCTGCTCATATCATCTCATAATTATTCTGGCATGTTGATCAGACAACTTGGCTAGCTCTAAGATATATCAGATGTTTTTCACATGCTTGCTGAGGCTCAGACAAATCCTGCATTGTTTTATTGTGTCAGCTTTATCGTGGAACATCATGCAACCATCTGGGAAGAAAAACAACATGGTCCAGGAGCAGCTGGTGAATTGGGAATGGCCAGATAAACACTTGCAGTCAACTTACATGGGGTGAGATAAGAAGGACAAGCTAGAGCCCAAAGGGACAATTCTGCAGGATGCTAGCCTCCTTTTCCCTCTTACCTTCTTTTTAAAACAATATTATAATTCATGTTAGTGAAAGTCTGTCATATGCTGAATGGTGTTTCTAAAACATTTGGAAACACACACAAACATGTATGCAATGAATGTCTTGGTTAGTGTAGAAAACAAAAGATGCCAGGTAAAAGCAGCCTGCGCTTATCCAGATGTTGGTCTCATCATTCTTAGAAAATACAGGTAGGAGTTGTAGCCCAGCAACATGTAGAACAGTGCCAGAAGTCCATCTCTACAAAACAATCCCTTAAGTAAGTCCAAAGCATCCCAAATTAAGAGTCTTTTTTTTTCTGTGCAGTATGCACACTTTTAATCAACACAAGAGAAGGCAACCCCCATCCATATTTTCTCAGTATTTCTATAGGGTCTATGTGAAGCCCAGAGACATATACCATAGCTGCTCATTCCATTTCTTTCTTTAATTAAAATAATCTTTTAAACAACCAGGGAACTTGGGTAGTATCTCTGAACATATTAAAGCCAAAAGTGACCAGATCACCTCCCCATGCTCTAGTGAGCCGTGGCCTTATTTATTTCATTATTTACCTTCATCACTTACAGCTTATCCAAATTAAAAGGAACGACAAGGAAGGAAATTAAAAGACATTTGGGATTCACCAGAAGCATTTTCTATTTGGTCATATAACAAGTTATTTCATTCATTTATCACATATTTTAATATGTCACCAATTTCTGTAGCTGAGAGAGCAATGGACTATCTCAGAACATAATTAAGGATGAGCAAACGGCTTTGCGGTTAGCTTTGTCTACAAAAACAATTATAGGCAGTTCCTTGTTTATTGCTATGCTAATAACTGCTAATACCAAACAACAGCAATAAACAATAGCTTGGTGATCACAATTCTGGAACTTCCAGTTGCCATTGTTAAGCAAATCACCATCACCATTAAGTGAGGAAGTTATATGATCACCATTTGCGAGTTCCTGCTGGCTTCCCTATTGACTTGCTTCTCGAATTCAGCAAAGGAGGTCATAAATGGCAATCATGGAGCACTGCAACAAGCATGAGAACCTGTCATTAATTTCTAATAGTTGCTAAATGAGTGTCATTAAACAAGGACCACCTATATTAGCCATTTGGTCCAGAAAAAAAGAGGTTTACGTGGGTCTCAGAGACCCCATTTTAATGAATGCCAATAAATCAAGTGCTAATGTTCTGGTATAATTAGTTTCCGGGATTCTATATATTAACCCTTTACTTTTTAAACAATGAATGAGACTCATTTAGCCTCTTTCACTCTGACATACATGTGGCTGTTAAGAGACTTCATAGCAACCCTATTGACCCTCCTACACCTATCATAGCTTTGGATACCATTGAACACATCTTGGTGAGCCCACTTGGAGTGATTGGGAATCATTTTATCGTGGTTCTGCTGCCACATTTGTGTGCAGTCTGAGTAATGGAGAAGAGAGTCAACTCTGATTTCTGCAAAATCTGGTGCAACAAAACTGCCCTTTCCGCATTCCCATTTACATCCGTAATGAAGCACATAGGTGACATCATGTGGCAGTTTGGATTGAGCAATTATCAATAAACTTTACAACCTAGCTTTACATCAGAATTTACATTGGAATTCTGGGCCAGTATGTAGTCATTGTGAGAGTTATAATCTGGGAAGGTAGATTAGACTTAATCCCAACCAAAAAAAAGTTACAATTTGTCCAGAAACATCTTAGCTCAGACATAGCCCTAATGATAGCACTATATGATGATGTTCTCATCTTGAAGGAGCAAGTCCATGATTTTTCAATCTCCACCACCACAGACTGTTGACTTCTGCTGAAAGTTCATCATAAAGTTCATCTGTATAGTACCGCCTTATTAGAAAGAATAATTCTAATAACAATTCTAAATTGTAGACCACAGTGGACAGAATGCTAATGTGTGTGAGATGTTACTGTAAGGTAATATTTATGTCTGGTCACTTCAGTGTTTATTGATTGGTTTCCATGTTCAAGAGCTGGTTTTGAATAATAAAGCCCTATATGGCTTGGCTCTAAGGTACTCCGCACTTCTACTCTGTGACATATTTACTTTGCTTTAAGCCTCCCTAATTTTAAAAATGCAGCATCAAAAAAGATGAACTTTCTGTTGTGCCTTTTGTGATCTTTCAAAGCCTCCCAAATTGGAAAAATAAATATAACCGTTAAAATATCGTATATAATTGTGATTAGGAGATCATAATCTATTAAATCTGAAGTAATAGTCATATTACACCTATGTTTGTGACAAAAACAAGAGTACTTTGCTTATTGTAGCACATGCCTTTATGGACTGAATATGTTTCATGCCATCAATCAAGGCACAGACTGAATCCATAAAACTGTAAGTTATCATGAAGTGGGTAGTACTTAGGAAAACATGAAACTTTTCTATTTAGGGACAAACTCTCTATTCTTGAAAAGCTACATTTCTAGCCATGAGGTGGCACTATACACTAAGAATTACTACACCAGGTAAAAATGGGAAGTTTAATCAGTTATGTATGTACAATAAATTTAGAAAAGGGGAATCCAACATAAATTTAATAAGAGGGTATGACTACAATATTCAAAGCAGCCTAAAATTGTTTCCTTTCAGGACAGGTAAGACTGAGATTGTTAAATTCTTGATAAGATAAAACCATTTACATCTTAAGATACACAAATATAATTCAGTGCTATTCAGTGGTAGCTTCATCTTTCTGTATTGTAATACAGTAATAATATTTTAAGCACTTAATTAATTTCATTAATGCCCAAGCATTGAATAAAAAATGACATAAAAACAGAAATGTAAGAGGATACACTATAATAAAAAAATAGATTGTAAAAAAAGCATTCAATAGCATTCATTCTTCCTTTCACATTTTCCTTCAACCATTAACTGCCATATAGATATTTATACTTTTTTTAAAAAAAAGTATAGTTGTTTATACCTATTTCAGTCTTTTTTCAGTAATAGTATTTTTCTTTATTATTCCATTCAATGGAGAAATCTATCTTTTTTTCTCTAGGAGTTGAAAACAACCTGATGCCTCATAATCAATCAATACATTTTATTTACACTCATGGACCAATGTGCTGTACCATATATAAATAAAAGAAAAACTTAGAAATGTAAAAATAAAATTAAAAGTGGTTGAATCATTGAGAAGAAAGAAGAGAATGACAGTAATCTAATAATATAATACAAATAAATGAATTTGGAATATACAAGTTTTCACCTCTAGGTCCTAAACCAGTGAATCTTATTATTAATTATGATTTGTCACACAATCAGCCGGATGTTCAGAATGGATTTGGCATTTTTATCTGCCAATCAAGTCCTTCCCAAGGACTTGGGATAGGCAGATGTGGGTGTTTAATGGTGTTACAGATCTCATTGCAGGATATAAGCTGTTAAGCTGCAATTAATTTTGCAATTAACTGATGGTGAATTTGTCAATGCTGACACGATCAAATGGTGCTCAGTTATTTTGGAATTGCATCCAGGGTACCCATTACTATTGGTACCTAGGAAGGATATATTGTAATATGCTACAATGGATCATAAGAGTGTCTTAACCATCTTCATAATCTGCCTTGAGTAACTAGTCAATTGGACAGTTATCTAAATCAAAGTAATGTTTTTTCATGTGCCACTGTTGTCAGTTACTCAGAATATTTTCTTACTTTCTATATTTTGTTTCAGTGAATGGCAGAAAACTTACAATTTGCTATGAGAGAAGTCAAAATAATCTTTTTCAAATTTTATAGCTACAACCTAAGCAACAAGAATTCATAACAGATTTTCCTGAGCATTTTAAAACATGTGAGATCAATTTGCAGCAATCAAGTAAAAATGCACCTAAAAATAGGTCACAAGTGATTAGATGTGAAGTAAATATAGTGAAGTTAGTCCAGATACTGATCCATATTTGTTTCTGTTGATAGAACAAGAACAAGAAAAGAAAATGTAAGGATGTTTCTAATATTTATGAGATCAATCAATGAAACTAGTTCTAAAAATGTAATGTTTATATTCAGCATGACACAAAATTGCCTCCATCCTCATTTTGTTATAATGTGCTTCTGTTAATAAGGAAGTAGTCATTAGTTGCAATTCATGGTTATAAAAGACCATGAAGTTCACTTCTCCAGATGACAGGAAGTTATGTGGAAGAATCTTTGCAGAAATAATGGCCTCATAATGATGGACAATGCTGAAGGTATGTTATGCTTGTAGTACCTGTTTATCTACAAATAAACAAGGAGAAAATTTGGAATGCAAATAGTTTCCCATAAGCACACAGTACAAATTTGAATCCTGTATTTAATTGTCTTAAAATAATGGCATGGATATCATTTAAGGTTTTTTTTTCTTTACTAGTGTTTTTCCATTTAGTTAATCATAGCTAAAATCTTAGCTAAAAGCTATGAAATTTCAAAGACTGCAAACATTTCCCCTAGTTTAATATTCTTAGCAGGGTAGCAAATTGATCACTTGCATTTCTTATAATACACTTTTAAGCAGAAACTATGGGCACATTGTTGTTGTTGTTGTTAGTTGCGAAGTCGTGTCCGACCCATCGCGACCCCATGGACAACGTTCCTCCAGGCCTTCC
>JANHJO010006323.1:622002-643004 GCA_032468235.1 Pseudoxyrhopus heterurus | reverse complement strand
GAGAAGGAGAAGGAGAAGGAGAAGGAGAAGGAGAAGGAGAAGGAGAAGGAGAAGGAGAAGGAGAAGAAGAAGAAGAATGTCACCTCAAAGTTGTGAAAGAGAAATTTAAAAATGATCCCTTGTCCATTATCATTCAAAGGCAGTCAATATTTATCAGTAAATCTTATCTGTAAGAAGAAAGAAAATAAACAATGAGAAGAAATTCTAATGGATGAATCAATGGGAAATAATACTTGTAAGATTTGCCCAGCATGATTACTTCTTTTTTTGCAGTTTATGACTGCATTTGCTTTAGTTTTTTCTTTTTTAAAACTACAACACACTATAGGTTCATATTCAGTTATGACTTCTTTCTCATTCTCAATTCCAGTCTATCAGGAATCTCATACTGATTGTATTGCATCACTGTGGGTTCAGAATGGCCTGTGTTGTCATACTGATAGAGAAGGCAAACAAAACTTCACTTGTAGAAAACCATAGCTGAACTAGACAGGGATATGAGTACACATAGAATTTCTTGATTCTATATGTCCATTCTGTATGTCACTGGAAAATATGAAAGTAGTTCTGAGCATTCTGGTAAATGCATTTTCAAAATCTCATGTTAGGCAAATTTTGTTATTAGCTGCTGAATCACAAAACTTTGGTAGCTGTCTTGAGTTTAATGTTTGTTTATTTAATTCTATTATCTAATATTAGAGTTATCTAATATTATCTAGTGCCATGTTTGACCTGGACAGTAAATCTTGGTGGCTATTTTGGAATTTTGCATTTTTATACTTTTATTTGCTGGCAGATCCTTTTGAGATTTTTTTTCTTAAAACACTGTAGGAGATTTCTTTAAATAGTGAGTTTGAAAGAAATTCACAGAGCTGGATGATTTTAAATGCAAATAGTTGTTTCCATAAATTTCAACATCTAAATTGACTATTCTGAAATCTATATTGGATATGACATTCTTTGTATAATGTAGCATTAAGACTTTAATGTTTTATTAGGTGATGAAAGCAGAACCAGAAAGCATTTATAAAAACAGCATTTCTGACACCCTGTACAAAGTTTGAAGAAATATATTATTTAAATCCTTTTCTCTTCAGTGCACATCAGTTAGCTCCCTTTTGCTTTTGTCATGAACTGCCAGTCATAAAGCAGCTTTTCTTTACTGTTTTTTGTGTGTGTGGGGGAGAGGGATTGACCTCTTAATTTTTGTGACATGTCTATTGTGATAGTCAAGTGTCACAAGCAGGGGAGTTGTGACCCTAGTAGAGAAAAGAAGCATCAGTGGCAGATGTTCTCTTAGCAAGAAGGATCTATAAAAATTACTTGATTAATGCCAGCGAGGAAAAGCAAATATAATAGCTATACATTTGACTTATGATCAAAAAAGAAAGCTAAGCTAACTCCTGTTATATCCCTGCTGAAAGTAAGAACTCTTTTTACCATTACCGCAGTGATTTCACGGAATAGAATTTCACTTCATTTCCCTTTCTTCCCCAGAGATTTTAAATCCATGTAAAGTCCTGATTCAGGCATGCAATCTTGATTGGTTGCTCACCTAAGAGGGTTTTTTATGCATTGTAAAACATTCTCACAAATGTATTTGAAACGTGTGAATTGTAATTATGCATTTGTTAGATGATTAGTCTGCAATAAACTGACAAGTACTTTCAAGTTGATTTAGTCAATCAAATTACATGAGAGTTCCTTCAAAACCTCCAGCAGGTATCTTACAAGAATAAACCCCAAAAGCATGAAATATGTGCAGGGATATCCATGTGGTGTGGTTTTTTGAAAAGTCAAGTTATTTGCAACAGTGCCGTTGAAGTTCTGTTTATTTTTTTAATGTGTATCATTTTAATTGCACCACAGTGGCCAGAACCTTGACTTTAATGACCATATGCTATGACCTGTCCATCTTGGGTGGCCTGCATGGCATAGCTCATAGCCTCATTGAGCTACACAAGCCCTTCGCCACAACAATGCAGTGATCCTTGAAGGGGATGCTGTGGACATTCCTGACTAAATTGGAGATGCATTGGAAACTGGAGTTTCTCAGAGCAGGAATGCTGATTCTGTCCTTAAGCATTTACTGCCTAACACTAAGCATGAGAAACTCAAAGCACAGGGCCCCATTAAGTGGTGAAAAATCAGGAAGGACAGTTAGCCAATTTAAACTGCAGAGGGCACGTGAAAATTCCACATTCCCATGTTAATGGAGGACAATCAATTGCTTTAAGTGGATTCATTCTAGCATGAAATAAAGAAACCAAGGTTTCCATCCAGTCATGTGGTATAAGGTGTCTAGATAGTTTCTTCAAACTTCCATCCTATTAATGGAAGGACCCTAATCCAACAAGTGGTCCATTTAGATTTACCACCCACTTGTGCATGGAAGAGGGGACTTAATGGCAGAAACTATCTGCTCTTAGTTTTCTTGTTGCAAACAAGGGATGGCTCTTTGGAGATTTGCGAAAGTTTGTAGAGGGATGCTTAAAAGGGAAGTTGATTTAGACTTCCAGAAAGTTTTTACAAAACAAATAATTTGCTCCATTTTCATCTAATAGATTCTAAAAGTGAATCACAATGAAACATGGGAGAAATAAGTTTCCTTGTAGAACCTGAGATCATATATATCCTATGATGGGTCAGACCAGCAACCAATCTAGTTTAATATTCTGAACCAGGTAACTCTTGGAAGATTATAAGTAGGCTATAAAAGTGAAAGCATCTTTGGGTTCAATTTTTACTAGTGCTCCATTGAACTCCTATTTGCCATCATGATGGATGATGTAAGTTACAGCCTAAAAATTTATGGAAGGCCAAGTATTGCTCATCCCCACTCTCACACCTGATACTAAGGAAATTTGTAATGTATAGTTCAATTATACTCTTGTTAACACAAATAACTAAATGCTACTCGTATCCAAACTAGACATAACAAAGTCCAGAACGATTTGGAAATAATTGGATTTAATATAGGAGCGTCTACTTCATTTAACTGCCCATTTAACTTTGAATCAGAAAGTAAGGAATGATGCAGTGTCAATGCTTTTATTAAATCATAGATCCACTTCCTGAACTAAAGTGCCAGTGGATATACTTTAGAGGTTCCCAAATATTATGTGATATGATTTATGCTTCAGGTGTAATTAAACCATCTTACTCTTTTTGTTCATACCTAATTTTCTTTTAAATCATTTGAAATAGTGAATTGCTTGCACTAAGCTTTAAAGAAGACCGAGGTGGCAATGCATTTAAAGAGCTGACTCTTGTTTAAAAATATGTGTGTATATAACCTATACCAAATGCAGCAGTTCACTTTCTGCAATATCAGCCATCGATACCACATTCAGAGCCTTTTGAGGAGCATATTTTACAAATCAGAATGAAAGACAGTGAAGGATTTAATACAAGTTGCAGTGTTGAGGGTCTGCTTGTAAATCAGTCCGAAAAGTACCGAGAACCTCCTAAGAGAAGATCACTGAGCTATTGCTTTAGACCTGGTCCAGTCTGTTGCAGACCTTTTCAGTAATTCTTTGTTGTAGACTTCTTCTGCAACCCTTTGTTGCAGACTTCTATTACATTCTTATAAGAATAGGTATTCTCGTCTCACTTCCAAATGCTATGTGTCATCATGTGGTGACCCTTTGAGAGCCATATGCAACAAAATTTCATTTTAATGTATGCCGATTAGTGTACATTCAAAGTGCCAATAAAGTTATGCTAAGTTCTAAGTACGATGTAAAGCTTAGAAGAAGTGGACTGAAATGTTGTGGTCAGCATGCCATGTTGACACACCTGTGGCTGGTTTTATTGCTTTCTTGTAGGATTATGCATTGCCTAACCCACTGATGTCAAACCTTTTTCGGTCCGTGTGCCAAAATCGCGTGCACACTTGTGTGCACACGTTCCTGCATGCCCCACCCACAATGCAATGTTTTGCTTCCCCTGTGCATGTGCACATGGTCCCCCCACCAGGGGGTTGTACATACATGCGCAGGAGACTGTGCGGCCCCCCGTGCATGTGCGCATGCCCCACTGCGGGGGCCCCCGCACACACCTGTGCAACCCCCAGGTTTTTAGCCCCCAAAAGCCAAAAAACAGCTGTTTTTTGCCTCTTTTTTTGAGCTAAAAACCCGGGGGTCTCACGCGTATGTGCATGCGGCCCCACCCACTCTCCCTGTGCATGCGCGCATGAACCCCCCAGGAAAAAAGAGCCGAAAAATAGCTGTTTTTTGGCTTTTGGGGGGCTAGAAACCCGGGGGTCGTGCATGCATGCGCAGTGGAGCTGGGCTGGGCAATGGCTGCGTGCCAGGCGACATGGCTTCATGTGCCATTTTGGGCACATGTGCCATAGGTAGCCACCACGGGCCTAACCTGTTCTCCATTTCTTCAATAAATTCTTAGCTGTGAGGGAGATTGAGAACCCTGGCTTCTGCAGCAACTTTCCCCCTCATTTATAGTTATATTGGTTGACCCTCAACTCTTCAGTGTAGAGAATGTGCAATCTGAAATTGGTTAGCTTACCACTGGTTTAAAACATGGGGTTGGAATTTAAAAAAGGTTCTGTATTATTTATTTATTTTTTATTTATTAAATGTATAGGCCGCCCATGTTATTGTCAAGTGACTTGGATCTAGAGCCCAGTTGGCCAATCAGAAATCGTTTTAAAAACTCTATTTTTTTTGTAGCATCTAGGGATTTTTCGGTTGATACAAAAGAGTTGTTTAGTTGACAAATTGTTTCAAGAAATTTAAAAAAACAACAACGGTCTGTGGCAGAAAAAGAAAGGGAGAGAGGTTGCAGGGCATACAATAGAGCATTGTGCATGTAAACTGGAGGAAATCTTGTCATGTGGTAAAAGACTTGTCATGTTGATTGGGGCTGAAATTTCCATGAAAAGAACCATGACCTTAGAATATTGAGTGGATGCATGAAGATAGCATGCTGTGGTGACAGCAAGATTTAGAATAACATGATTTCCTTCCAGGATAGAAGGGAATATGACAAAGTAGCTATATTGATGTGTTTGGAACACCTTTCTATTTATTATTCACTTGGTCCCTATGTCAAAGAAATCTATCTCTGCTTGGACAGCATTGCTAAAGAAGCAAAAGTGTTTATTATTTTTTTCAATCATTCCACATTGGGTAGGAGTCCATTTTTGATAGATAAATCTCATAGGATACTGCTAATTAATTATACCCAGATATCTCACCAGTATGGAGCAACTCAAAATTATTTTTTCTTCATCTTGAATCCTCACTCTTTGTGCTATAGTATTTAAGAGGATAGAATAGAAGTATCCACTGGAGTAATACGTGAAATGCTCATAAAATTGGTAGTTACTACTTACTTGCAAAGTCCAAATAGAACTATAAGTAGCTTAGTACATCCAAAAAAAAAAAACATGTGTCATGGACATTTTTCTAAAAGCCTCTATGCAATTTTAAAAATTCTGAGATCTTCAGAATTATTGGGACAGAGCTAAAATTCTCATCTATCATGGTATTTAATTTAATACAAGGGAGAAAATGGAACAAGCAAAGGAACAAAGCAAAAAGAGCTGACATTTCACCAGGACCTATTAATTTTTTTTCCCAACTCTCAGCAGAATTTTTTTGGGATGAAAGGAGATTTAGTAGACAAATTTGATTTATTAATCTAATTTATTTAGCTACCCAACTCACACACAATGATGTCCACCTCACAGGCAATGATTGTTAACCCATGTTTCTACCAAATTCCCTAGAAAATATATATGCAGCATGGAAACAACAATCCCATCATTTTGAATCAAGTTGTTTAACTGAGAACAAGAGGGCTGTGACAAGTCTTAGAATTTTTGGAGGAAATAGTACTTATTATAAGCATTTTTTTCCTAACCCTGCCAAGGAGGGAATATGCTACTTTTCATACCTTCCTTCTGCTGTGTACAAGTTACCTGTTTGTTGCTGAGTGTTTAATTCTCCATGTCTTTATGTGTCCTGAATTTCTGTGGCATGTTCCATGAAATGGAAAAGCATACAGTTTCTTTTTGGGGGAAGGTGGGCAAGGGGTTGCATGAAGATAAGAATTCATAATCCATTATAGTGTCTCTTTCTTAGTAGCTACTCTTTCTTTCATGCGTTTCTTGCTATCCCATTTCAGGACCAAGCACCACCTGTCAAGAAGATTCCTGCGCCAATCAAGGCATCTGTATTCAGCAGTGGGAAGGCTTCACTTGCGATTGTTCCATGACGTCATATTCTGGAAATCAGTGCAATGACCGTGAGTACCACCTTTTAAAAAACTGAATTGTTTACAAGGGAACTGAGAACCATTTGGTGTTTGGTCTGCAAGCTTGCATGAATTCTAACGTTAGACTTGTCTGGTGAACTTTCTGGGAAATTAGCTTACGAAACTGGATTACATAAGAGAAATTGAGAGTTTTTATTTTCTCTGAGTTAGTATGAAAATGTATGAGTGCATTCTGTTTTCATGTTTAAAGACTTTTTTTTTTAAAGGTATTGATGTTCTTTTTATAGCAACCAGAGGGAACTGTATGTGCCAGACAATAATAAGAGCTTTGCTAATAAGTACATTTGCTTCTTAAAAGTTTTTCTAATCATCCTATTCATATGTAGCCTTTTCTAAAAGCATGCAAAACTCTAAAGTTTTTAAATAGACATCTGGAAACTTTACTGGTTCTACAAAATGCATTAATACACTGTCTGCATTAAAAACTAAATTCTTCTTCACTATATGTTTTTCAAGCAAAAGGTTACCTGAAAAGGGGATGCATTAAATCAGAATTTAACTTGGGAAATGATCCATTGTGAACATGTAATGAGAGAATGGATTTTCTTTATTGTTAGAAATGTAGAATGATAATATAACATATATTTACTGTCAAGTTGTATCATGATATGGAACACTATGCCTGAGTAACTTTTCAAGCCTGTATAATTTTTCAGGTTGGAAAAACCATACATTGAAGAAGCTCTGTAGCTCAGACAGGTAGTCTTTCTATGAATAGGGAAGGTCCTAAGTTAAGTCCTTACCATCTATATAAAATAATCAGTTAGCAAGTGATGGGATCTGGGTTCATGGAAAATACCAAAGATATTCAATATCTTTTGGGCTTGAACTACTATATTTTGAAATTATAACAATTGTTTTAAGTTCAAAATAGGTTGTTGAATTGCCTAGAAAATAGCCTGATGCTGTTACAAATTTAAGGAAAGAAGTAAGCTCACTGTCATATATTTTGCTCTAATGTATAGTAATCAAGGGAATATGGTATATGGAATTTAAGAAGTTTTTTAAATCATAAATTAAAAATAATTATTAGAAACCTGATGAAAAGGATACATTCTTGAGATTTTTTTAAATGCAGAGGAACCATACAGCAGATAGCTTGGGTGCTGGATACAAATTCAGACTTCTGCACATTTTCTGTAGATACTAAGGACTATATAAGTTTGCAATAAAGAACTGGTTTTTCAGATAATCCAGGTTTAAAAGTTACTGTCAAGGATGATGTTTACTAAATAAAAATACTGTGCCATGGAAAGGTTAAATATCCCTTTCTACCTTCCTGTTTTCCTCCGAAGAAAGAAATCTGTGAAAAAAAGGTCAAGAATTTTATGTGTGTTCTGCTTTCAAGATAGGGTTTGTGTTAAAGGAAAGATAAAAAATATTTTCTGCTTTTACAATAACTCAAATGAGTAGCTCAAAGTGATTCTAAATATCACTATTAGGAAACATTTCCATAATGTTTCAGTATGAAAATTATTTCACATGAATATAGATGTTCATGATATAAGATGCCAAAGAAATTTTTAGCTTTTAGATAAAGATAGGTGGAAAATGTTAATGTTAAAGTAACTTTACTGTTGGAAATAAATGTAAAAATGGGAACCTGGCCTGTAGGTGTTTATTAACTAGGTTCATGGCATGCATTTTCTGCCACTCACTGTCATATCCCCTTCAACTTTTTTTAATATAATAGAGTCCACTTAATATATGATTTATTTTATGGGACAATAGTTCATTAATACCTTTCTAATATGTATGTGTTTCTCTGATTTTCCCCCCAAAAAGACATGATAAGACAACCAGTGTATAAGTAATACAAAGGTACACTTATAAAGCTGCATTTAAGTCATCTGCATTGGAGAGCTTTTAGCAACATATTATTTTATGTTGTTCCTGAAGTTAATAAAATACTGTTGCACACATTTTAGGTGGCCACTTATAAATCAAATTAACTTCAAGGTTTCAGCAAGCCAGCGTCTGAGCCTAGTGTGAGATTTTCCTTAATGTTTAGGAATAAATTGCTAGAAATGACATCCAGAGGGTAAATTGAAATTTAAAAGCCGATTAAAAGAATAATTTCTGTTGTTTAAAATATGTATAATAACATGTGCGTTGTGTGCAAGAACCATGTAGGAAAATTACAAGTGTTCCTGATTTGCAAAGAGGTTAAAGGGAAAGAGAACACAGATAAAGTTTTAGAAAGAGAAACTTCTGAAAGCCGTCCTCTTCTTATGATGATTTTGTCAAAGTGGTGGTTCTGAAGAAAGGCTTGCTCATTTTTGTTGTTTATAAGCAACTCTGAACTGCCATTAGTTGTGTAGCTATGATCTTCATACTTTTGATTCAGAAATGTTTGTTGTGAGATACTGCCTCCTCATGGATCAGAACAGGTAAGTTCATGCTGATTGCTCTGAACCTATCCAGCCGAGATCACAAAAGGTATGTGCTGTTACTTGTATTTATAAGGCCTTGGGTGTGCAAGAGCAGATTTTATTCCTTTCCATTTTTTATTATATTCTGGAGAACAAATAAAATCTATCCATTAATGTTCTGAGGGTACTGTGATCCAAAAGCTAGGAGAACTTCAGAAACTGTTCTTTGAGCACAGAAGAAGGGCCATATGGATTCTTTCTGAGAATGAGGGAAAGAAACCCATTAATATTAATTAATATTAATTTACAGCCTAGGTTACTATGTGCTGTTAAGATCTATATGTATCCATAATGGGCTATGCAGTAGTATAGTTTATTGAACAATTTGGAGCTATCAGACTTTAGAGGGATTTGTATAATATGATCTAGTACTGTATATTTGAAATTAGACTTAATGTGCAACTTTATGGAGTTTTGAATATATCTCATTCTGTGCAGAAAGATAGACAAATGATTGTACAGCAAGAATATTAATTTCTATGAGACATTTTGGGTCCTTCTCCGGTTTCCCCAATATTCTACAACTAACTATGATATATACCTTTCTCTTTCTTTAAATAAACATTTGTGAGATGATAAATACAAAATTAATTTCTAAAAACCAGGACATAAATCATCCCTAAAAAATTAGTCAAATAATATTTTATTGGGGTAGCTTTAATACAGTTGGCCTTTTTTTCTAATAAGTAATTAAGAGTGAAAACCAATGCAAAACAATGATTTGTAGTTTCCTAGATAAGGACTGAAGTGTATATTTATTTTATGAGTGCTTTTATTAAATTGCGTAGTTGATGCAGTACTTACTGTATACTATCTTCCTCCGGAATGCAAATACATTATATATACAGTATATTTAAATAAAATTACTTGGAAATTGTACTTAAATCACAGTGTTATCTGCAATTACTCTTGCTGCTAGTTAAGTGTTATAGTAAAATGGAGTATTTTTAAAGTAAACTGCTGCTCCAGGAGCTTTTTCCTTGCAATAGATCAGTTGCTTGTTGGAGGCTCTGGAGTATAGAGTGAAAAAAAAATTTCAACATATTTCTTATGGAATAGCTAATGGATGGTCATTAATTTTATTTCTATATTATTGCTATTCATATTAATCTTTAAATTATAGATGTTAATACAGTATCGACTTGTCTTTATAAAACAAGTTTTCATTCATCCAATATAAAAAAAACATAATGTGCTTCTCTCATATATACATGTTCACTTTTTTTTAGGTTGAATTCATTCTTGGAAGACTTTTCTATTTCTACTCAAAGTTCTTTAAGGAGTTCCTGTATTATATGTTAAAAATCTGTATTCTACATGGTCCATCTCTAACTAACCTTCTCCAGATGAAATAGAGTTATAATTTGTAGAATTCCTGTGTAGGATAGCTTAAAGCTGGGAGTCATAGATTAAATATACAGTATTTAGAGGCCCCAAAGTTAGAAGTTTTCTTCTGTTTTCTATATCAGGGTTGCTGTCATGAAATCATATAAAAGTAATGTGAAATGTACACCCAAAATTTAGGGCAAGACAGGAATAACTTGGAGCCTATTATATATCTGAATTATTTTTCAAATTTATATCACTTAAGAAAATGAAGAAACATTAAAACAATAGAAACATTACCATTTTACTGTATGTGTATGTGGTACATGAGAGAGAGAGGATTGCATTAAATCAAAGGCACACATGTTTCTTACGTCCAAAGTTGCAATTTTAAACTTTCTTTCTGGGTGATTTATTTTCACTAAAATTTTATAGAATGGTTTCAGCAGAGTTTTTTGTCTGTATAGTTACTGATATATATATATATTTATTGACTTAAACAAAATGGACATTCCAGATCTGTGGCATTCACACTGAGGATGGATGTCCCTTTTGAATATGATTTCCTTTACAACTCTTGTAATATATAACACACAAGTGGTAATTAATGTATATTTCTAAAGGCATTCAGTACAGTACAGAATTATTGACATTGCTTCAGATTCTAGACAATGTATATTCTTATCCATTTTAGAATTTACTCAGCATTCTGTTTCAAGATCAGAACAGTAGTCAGGAATTCAGTCTGAATGAAATGTGGATCAACGCTATACAGAAGTAATATAAATGCCTTCTATCTTTCAGTGCACAATAGCTTTTAACTGATGTCCTTGCTTTATGCACTACGTTACCAGTATCATGCTATAAATTGTCTTAACTTACATCCTAAATTTTCTTCATAGCCTTTGGATCCTAGCATGATTTTTTTTATTATTATTACTGTTATTTTAGAGGGGAAGATAGGGTAACCTTATTTGATAATAAGATCAATGAAGCTCAAGAAATAGCCCTTTTTTCCTCTCTGACTAAACATAGTAGTAACTGTCAACAGCTGCAAAGAATGTGGTTTGGAAGCAGACAAGCAACCTGTTCTGATGCACGTCCACTTCTGTTGCTAATTCTGCAGAAATTACAAACTAGCCTTTCCAAAATAATGAAAATTAACAGCAGAATAGAGCTTATTTCCAAGGGTTTATTAGATCTCTTTCACCGTAGGGTTCCAACAGCCCTTCCCAACACTATGGTTGACCTAGTCCTCAGTTATCTTTACAGGTAATCTTTGATTTATGACATTCATCCACCAGTCAAAATTATGATAGTGCAGAACAAAAGGACTTAAGACCTGTGCCCAAAGTTATGGCTGTTGTAGTTCCTTTGTGGCGACATGATAAAAATAATAGCTCCTGGAGTGCTGCAACTCCCCACCCACCTGTCTCCCTCTTCTCAATCTCAGCCACCCATCCACCCCACCAGAGCATGCAAAGCTGCCCAGGTCTGGAACAACTCACTATCCATCCACCAGCACAAACAAAACACCCCAGTTATCTATACTGTTTTTCTCCAGATGCTGACAGCCACATTTGGGCTATGTGAGACAAAACCTTCTTACTGAGGCTACCTTCCACCGTTCTCCAAGTTGGCTCCATTCTTCTGATCCTTTGGAAGCCTCCTTCTCCAAATCATGCAATTTGGAGAAGGACGCTTCTGAAGCACCAGAAGAATGCAGCCTGCTCTTGTAGTGCTTCAGAAACCTCTTTCTCTAAATTGCTTTAGTTATGCTGGTGGGCCAGGTGGGTGGCTGTGTTTTTGTGTAGCACCCCCTTCAACTTGTGTGCAGCTTGCTCAGGGCCTCCCAGGACCATCCTGAGATTCTGTCCATTTATTGATTGTGAGATCATTTAACGACTGCAACCAGGAGTGCCAGGATTGCAATCATGAGGTGAAGCAGTCACGTGATGTCTTGCTTCATGACTACTTTGCTCAGTGACCAATATTCTGTTCCCAATTGTGGTTGTAGGTCAAGGGCTACCTGTAGTGCAGCAAAAGGAATAGTGGCTATCCTAATCTTGGGTAATCTGGAAAATTTATAGAATTGTGAGGCCTGAAATTTTTGCACAAGGATGCATAATGGAATAAATTGGTATCTCCTCTTACTTTTTTCCTCTCTCTATGATAGATTCTGGCATGCAGTTTTCTATTTAAAGGTGATGTCTAAGGTTTATCATAAAGGAATAAATAACACCTGGACTTTCATTGGCATTTGGGTTTTATGGTTCTTGCACAAGCTGCTTGATATATATGTACACTGAGGAGGCAGACTCGTGGGCAGAAGAGAAGAGAGGAGCTGAGTTCTTCTCCAAGTTGGATAAGATTTGATTGTGAATTAATTTAGTCAACGAGTTGAAGGGTCCCTGCTGTTCTTTCATAGATGTCTCATTCTAATAGTACCTAAGTCACAATATCTGAGCTGAGCCGCATTCTTTATTGGAACACAAAGTGATTAGACATTTTAAAAACTGGGCTACTATTCTTTGCAAGGTTTTCCTATTTATCTGTGTCTATGTGGCTGAAAAACAAAAGTCATGTAAAAATTGTTACACCATACACCACTCTACAAATCTTTTTTGAAACAATACAGTAGCTTTATTTCTCTCTTTCTTTCCCATTTCTCACCTTGACAATAGGGAAGTGGTTAAACTAATTAGAATCATGTCAACAAAACTAAGAAATGTGAAACACTTTGTCATAAGGACTGTAGTTCTTTTCTGGAGCTTCTATGCATGTGTCAATGTGTCAATAGCATGCCTGGATTCTAGTGGACTCCTACTGCTATAGATATGAGTAGCAGGAAATAAACTCAATAAAGATTCCTCAGAATATATTATTTGTTTGAGAAAATCATTGCAGCAACTTATAAACAATGATATAGTACTTTCTCAAATCCAGAAAACTGACAATATGAAACCTGAATTTCATAACAATGTTATGTCAACCCTCTAAAGCAGGGGTGCCAAACTCAATTTAATTGAGGACCATATCAGGATTGGGTTTAACCTTGGAGAGCCAGTGGGGGTGTGGCCATGGCCATATTGGGCGTGACACGGGACTGCACCTCCGAAGACATGGTTTTACAAAATTATAAAAATAGGCATACATTTCTGTGATTTTGTTTTTTTAATACCTACTTGATCTACTTGATCACCTTATGAGAGAAAGACTAGATCAAGAAACTGACTCCATAAGAAGACTAAAACTACAAAATTGTTGACAGAATCCTGCAAGCCTGAAAGGTAAAATATTTTACTTTTCCTCCCTTTTATAACCTTTTGAGTCAAGGACGGCCTCCTGGAGCACTCTGGAGGCCCTGTTTTGGCCCTGGAAGGCCTCCTGGAGGATTCCAGAGGCTCTGTTTTGGGCCTGGACGGCCTCCTGGAGGACTCTGGAGGCTCCATTTTGGGCCTGGACAGCCTCCCGGAGGACACCGGTGGCCAAAAGCAGGTGCAAGGGGGGGGGGTCCTTTGCTATTTCCCGACCAGCCCCGTGGACCAGATCTAAGCACCCCGCGGGCTGAATCCGCCCCTTGAGTTCGACACCCCTGCTTCAGAGGTTTTCTTTTAAGGAAAATTTTTGGGCAGGAAAAAGAAATTACAACAGAAACAGATATTTCATGTTTTAAATTTTATACTTAACTATTGTACGTGTTTTAATGTTATATGGTTTGAGTTGCGGTTTCTAATTTGTTTTGATTTCATACTGTAGAACACCTGGTCACATTGTTTGAGCTGGGATGCCTTATAAAACAAAATGAAATAAAATATGATAAATCTGGAAGCAAGGTTTTGTTTGTTATGCAATCTGTTTAATCTGCTGATTATTTGATCAGTTTGATTATTTGATTTATTTATTATTTGATCATATTATTTGATCAGTTTGGCTGATCGAATCCCACCAGCTCCAAGGTTGATTCAACCTTCCATCCTTCCGAAGTAGGTAAAATGAGAACCCAGATTGTTGGGGGGCAATATGCTGACATTGTAAACCGCTTAGAGAGGGTTGCAAGCCCTGATAGGCGGTATATAAATACAGTGCTATTGCTATATTATTGGTTTTCAGTAGATGACTACTACATAATTTATAGTGCAATTTAGCTGTGCATGGAGACATATCTCAACATTACAAGTTTAGTATCCAGGGACTAATATAATAGTATTTGACACAAGTTTTAATTTCAGCTATCTAGATTATGATCCCCAAAAGAAAGACAGTGGGGCAAATTATTTAGAAATGTCTGAAATAGACTTCAAACTGTGAATTTGACAAAGGGGATTTGAGAATATATGTGATTGCTCTGTATGGAATTCCTTCTCTTAAAGGACACCATTCTAAATTCCAGTTGCAACAACACATTTGGGCTATGATTCAGAATGTTAGTACACAGCAATGGCTGTCTCCCATTTGAAGCAGAAGATAATAAAGGGAGGGAGAATGTATCCGAATAATAATACCTCTACAGTAATAAGTACCCAGTTTAAAAATATGGTGAACTCTCCAAAGTGCTGAACTAGCCCAACATCAAAAATAACTTGCTTCATACTGGCATCAATAATACATCTGCCAAATACTAAGTGTCCCTTTGAAATGAAGACAGGCCATTATCACCTCAACAAAATGATCAGGGGCCTATTCATTCTTTTAAATGCTTCTGCTTTCTGACTTAATTGTCTCTCTTGGCCCCAAGGTTCTGTCAAGTTTGTTGATTCCTCATAACTATTTGTCATAGTGGCTTCCTTTTTGCCTCCAAATTGTGCTAAATGGCCTTCAAACTGCTACATCTTTGTCCTGCTGATCTTCAGTGCCTGATGGAGATGGATGGTAAACATCCGTGACCATCAGTCATATGGCTGAGAAGATTTTAGGAAGCATCTGTGTCCTTTATAGTTCATCTGACACAGATCTTTCCTTAAATGAACTGCAAAAATACTATAGAGGGCCTGGAGCCAATTTTTTAAAAATAAAACAGAATGCAAATAGTTGAGAAGATCAGAGAATCCTCTTCCTTCCCAGTTAAAATAAACAAGCTATGGGTACCACACAGCCTTTTTAAACTGCTTGCATTTGCAAGATGGGCTTTCTTTGCTGGAAAACTGGTTTCAAGAGATCAAGTTGAAAAACAGTCCAAGAATTTAATTTCTAGATAGTTGGTCTCCTCCTTTTTTCAGTTTTAAATTGTTAAAAAGAAAGTCATGGATTACTTAGTTTTATACAATCAAAAGAAGAGTATTGGGTGAAATGTAGAGTAGCAGTCACAATCTTGTCACTGGGTGTGTCTGAGAAGGTTACTACCTTCAGATGTAGACACAAAATTACATGGGTTTAAAGGAAACTGAACAAATCATGGGGGATTTATCAGGATCTACTGATTTTGGCAGTTATAACCAAACCACAAGCAGCATATTATGAATTCTGGCTTCAGGGAGAAACAGTGAAAGAGATTTGTCACTGTCCAGTTTCTGATTATTAGCTTTTAGAGCATATTTGGTTGGCTTTTGGTTTGAGGGTTCTTTGCTTTCCAAGGACTGACCACACCATATCTGTACAAATGCTTTATTTTCCCATTATTGCACACAATGCTTTATTTAGCCCTACCCCAACAACAGATTTTGCTTTTCACCATTGTAGGACTTTCAAGGTGATGCTATCATGTACTATATCTGTAATACTCAGCTCTTTAAGGACTTAGTTCAAGCAAAAGACTATTAGTCTGTAAGAGGTTTCGCCTTCTTCTTACAAGTTCTTATACTAGTTAGGATGAGGTGCTGTTTCACTGTGATTCTTCGTTGTTTAGTTTTAGGACTCGTGATGGCGCAGTGGTTAGAATGCAGTACTGCAGGGCTAACTCCCTGCTCACTCCAGAAGTTTGATTCTGAGCAGCTAAAGGTAGACTCAGCCTTCTATCTTTCCGAGGTTGGTAAAATGAGGCCCAGATTGTTGAGGCCAATATGTTGACTCTGTAAACCACTCAGAAAGCCCTGTAAAACACTATGAAGCGTTATATAAGTCTAAGTGCTATTGCTATTGCTAGGTGCTACTGAGTTCTTAGCAAAGTTCCAAGTAGAGTTCCCACCAGGATATGCTGTTCACCATAGCCTATGGTCCTGGCACTTAACTTGCCTGCCAGAAACAGCTACCAATCTCCAGGCATTGCCTCCACTTCCTTGTCTGCATGCCATTTAGTCTTTTCTTAGCTCTTACACTCCTCTCCTCTCTGTCTCAGCTTTGCTATGGGCCGGGGTGGGGTCAGTCTATCTGTGGACGTCAGCACATCCTTAAAAATGCCAGGCTGTGGCTCAGTTATTATAGGTAGCTATAACCATAGTTTGAGGGAAGGAAGGAAAGGAAGGAAGGAAGGAAGGAAGGAAGGAAGGAAGGAAGGAAGGAAGGAAGGAAGGAAGGAAGGAAGGAAGGAAGGAAGATGGTGTGGGAAGCATTTCTGTTTAGTTGCAGCTACCTTTCCTAAGTTCATGCTGCACCCTAACTTCAGACTCTTACATCTAGAATATTGGATGAGGTGGGCTCTTAGCTTGGACCCTCACAGAAGTCTTTTATAACATCATTTACCTGACTCTTTTAGTCCAGGTGTTGAGACCTCCTCTATACACAGGTATATCCTGCCCTTGCTTTATGCTTCCATAACAATATTTGAATCTGAGATCTAAAAACTTAGTGTAAATTTGTAAGTGCAGAATCTTGAACTTAAATCAGTTCCCTTCAATATTTCTACATGCATAGGCAAGGTGATGTCAATATGAGAGACTCTTTACCAGTTATAATTCTCCATGTATTTAATGTGTCTACATAAATTTGTGGGAATTACAATGAAATTACTTTCTAACATTTTCTTATTACCAGGCAACAATTACCACTAAAGCTTTGTCTTGGTCTGTTACTGGTATATGATGATAACAGTCAATATTCCTCCTAATCTTACATAACTATTGTATTCTAATATTCTTAAGGAATAATGGGAAATACAATTAGAGGTAGACACCATAGTCATTTGTGACCGTGCCTATTTTTTCAACCTTTGCTAAATTACTTCATTTTCAGGTGTGATTTATAGCTCACTTTATGTACACAAGATCTCCTAATTGAAATTACTGCAGCCAGAATATTGTTGGCAGGCAACATACTGGGCAGATGGTTCCCTGCCTACTCTTCTCTATTTCTGAATAGGCCCCCAAATGTTTAAGTTAACAGTGCTTAGGCAGCTATAAATAAAGAATTGTTTGTTGTCTCTACTATGGAAGAACTAAAATGAATATTTTTTTTAAAATACCAGAAGGATATAAGAACAGTTGATGTAATTGAGTTATTTCTTTTAACACTTTGAAAACCTGGAGCTGTCTAAAAAGCTCACTATTTCAAATGGGAAAATAAAGCATGTGTTATCTCTTTTCCTTACCGCTAGATGGCAGTGTGGTTCTGCAAGTCAATCAGACTGACCCAACAGATCTGTAATTGCAAATAGGAAAGCACAAATAAACTTAGAAAAATCTGTTTTATTCTCCCTGCTTCCGTCCCCTCTCCCAATTCCTTTCCGAATTAATCCCACGAAATGGTTTTCCATGATCACTAGCTCTATTTTGGCTCTTAGCGGATTTCAGTCTCTCCTTTACAAAACCTTTAGATTTGCTACCACCTGGGACAATTTTAAAAATGTCTATAGGCTGTGTAAGAAAGTACATTTGGGGAATGGATTCATTAAATAATTGCATCCTTCCTCAACAACATTAAAACTAACAATCTGGGGTGAATATTTTTATTTATTTCTTTATTTGATTTACATCCTGCCATTCTATTAAAAGTAGTCTTCTGGGCAATTAACATTCATTACAACTCGGGGAGGGGAACTTAAAATACGATCTAATAATGAATCAGGAAGCATAAACCTGGCAAAAGAGGCAATCTTTACAGACGGTGATTTTATAAGCTGGTTCAGATCACACCTGAGAAGTTACCAATGTAAGACACTATTTTATTTACAATTTACCTAAATGACCTATAAGCAGTTACTTCCTTCTAAACCACTATAATTGAGGAAAATGAGTGTAAATTAGAAAAGTACCATAGTAATATATTACATAATTACTGTGTAAAAATGGGGAAAACATTGTTTAAAATATGATATATTTTACCGGAAATATTCCCTCAAGCAAATAGAATTTGACATGGCCAATTTTGGCCCAGTTAAATGTATTCTGCTGAAGGCAGAACTGACCTTGCCAAAAGCATTGGAGACAGAGGTGTGCTGAACAAATATTTCACAAAACTGAACAATAACAAACATTTTACATCTGCTAAGGGTGAAGTCACCTCGCTGAAACATATTTTGCATGGGTAAAACATTTGTTCTGTGGCTTAGTAAAAAAACAAAAACCCTGCTAATTCTGTGGTCTACTACAGAGGTAACTTTGAATCTGTGTGAGTTTGGCCAATTTCAAGACCACAGTGCTTTGTAATCTGATAGGAATTACCACTATCAAAAAGGCAATGGCTATCCCATGCTGAATTACTTAAGGAAATATAAATAAATTTTGCTGTCCAACAAGTTCCGCTCTGGAGATTCAAGACTTCCATTCGTGGTTGACAAAACTACAGTAAGGAAAAAACAAACAAACCCTGGACATTTAGTGGTAGGATCTTCCTATGTGGTAGATTATTTTGACTTTCCAACCTGATCCTTCAATCCTTGCCCTAGGCTCTGATGCATGGAAAAACCTTTCATGCTAAGGAGGAGTACAGTTCTTTGAGTAACTAGAATAAAACCTTGACAAGAGAATGTCAAAGTTTCCAGTCAATCCTACACCACTTGTATGTTTTTTGATTTAACAAGCAGTCTTTCTATGGCAAGGTCAGTTTTGCCTGTTTATAATGTACATTCAGGGTCACCCACAGTGATGGCCACTGGCCTCAAAACAATAGATGCAACCAGGCAATCAACGACTCAACTTTTGTTAATGTGTGTTACACATACTGCAGGCTGATTGAAAACAACCAATTGTGCCCATCATTTTGAACTGATAACTGTTACTGTAGACACCCTTACTGTACATTTCTTATTACTATATTTTTGCAAGCTTATATCTTGATCTGCTAAGAAAAGAGATATTCAGCAACAAAGAAACAAACTTGTATTTGTTTAAGAAGTTGCTTCTTTATAGGCTGTTCCAGAAATTTCAGAGCTTGAACTAAATTGGCATCATTGCTTTAAATAATAGTTCGCTGTTCATAGATGTTGCAAAAGGTTACCCACTTAGCTTAGGGCTCATTTGGACCTAAAGTCCTGAATCTGCACTTTTCTACTAGGCAGCCATTAATGCAATAGTCTTTGCAGTAAATAACTCCAGTAAATGCCATGTAATGTATCTTCACGAGGGCAGGAAGAGAGCTTTCCATCACGGAGTCACGCTAGTGAATTATTTGAAGTCAACACTAATTGTCTGACAAGGGAACATAAAAGTAAACTCTTCTTTAGCTTTATAGGCTTTTCTCAGCAAACTTCAAAAGTTCATGGACCAATGTTATAAAGCACCAGTTTTCTACTCAGAATAGGCAGGCTATTTTATTCTCTCTCTGGCATTCTAAAAATTACCCCATGCAATGAATTTTGGAAAAAAAAAACTTTTGCTGAAAAGCATACCATGGAGAATTGCATCAGAATGGATGTATTCTCTCTGTATAATATTGTCCACTAAAATAATTAAGGAAAGTAACCCTTATGTTTTCTGAAACACTACTGCAAAATGTGCCTTTCCACTACTGGAAACAACAATTCACCCAATGAAAAGAGAAGATACAAGTAGGAATTCTCACCTTGCTTCCAATTATCATGGCTCTTTTGTTGGTAGAACTCCATCAGAGGTGGAACTGAAAATCATTAAGAATGGGCATTGAGTTGGCGGAAGGGTTCCCTGAATCGAAATCTCTTTTGCTGCCTTAACTTTCCCCCAAATTTTGAGAATTAGACCTACCCAAGACTTTCTACTTAGAAGATGGAGTGGTAAAAAGAGTGGGTTTTTTTCACTTCCTTCCCCCTGATTTGCATATTGTGAACTGCCCTAGGAAAAGATCCCATATTCTTCTTTTCCACAACTTGTGTGATTGTTTTGCCCCACAAATCTATGAGACATCCCTGCATTTGTTGATCGGAATGTCTCTGTCCTTTCTTGGAAGAAGATGGCAAACAGTGTGGGGCTATTATTTAAAACAAAATAAATGTATTGTTACGTGCTTCTCTGAATAAGACAAGAGATCTTGTTTATCTGGACTTAGCTCCCTTTGGAAAGATTGGTCATTTGAAAGTCAAGGTGACTAGGAATGACATCATTATAAATTGCAACCCAAAACTTCTGGAAAACCTCAGGCTGGAGAAAATGTTCTAACAAATGCTTTTATTATACCCATTTTCTGTTTTGTTTTGTTTCTAGAAATGACTGGTTGTTCACTGAATTATTATCATTTTTCTTCATAATAGTGTAGGAAGGTCCCTGCTGGATTACACTAGGGGAGTTTATCTAACCCAGAACTTCTATTTTACACAGACACTAGAAAGCTTTTTTTAAGGCACAAAGATGGGACTCTGCTTCATGATTTGCTCTGTAGAAATTGTTTTTGTATCCATTTAACTAAGACATGCTCAGTCATGTATGTTTTAAGACCATTTCTGATATAGACATAGCCATATCTGAGAAATTAAATCCAAAAATAAACATATATCATGAAAAAATATTTCTTTCTCCATACTGAATCTATTACAGATTTATTTGTATTGCCACCTTTAATATTTTTACAAATAAGAATTGAAGTGCTCCAGGCTTAAAGTTCGCCACTAGGCCGAAAGTAAGTGGGAGCAGACAAGATAGGACATTAACACACTTAGCAGAG
>JANHJO010006323.1:610406-620526 GCA_032468235.1 Pseudoxyrhopus heterurus | reverse complement strand
CTCTTCACAGTGATGCATGGTGGAAGAGTGAGAGACAGTAGGCATGAACTGAAATGAGAGGCTTTGCCTGGATATAAAAGAGGTGCTTTTTTACCATGATCACAGTTGAGCAGCAGAGCAAGCAGTGGGAGGTCTAGTTCTTAGCCTTGCCAGTTAAAAGGTCAAGTGGCAGAGATGATGACACATTTGCTTGGGATTCTGGAAATAATTAGTTTAAGGAAGTATTGGCTGGCTAATACAAACAGTCTGACCTACAGCAAGGCAGGTTCCCACTATTTGCTTTAACTGGTATTGAGATTCATATTAAAAATTACATTGACAGAAAATAGCTCTGAAGTACACCGTGACCATATGTTGTTCCACCTAGCATACATTAGTTTTCATTCTTTCTTACAATCCCAAGGTCTTCCATATTTTGTTGACAATGTCAGATAGTCCTCAAAAGAAGGCAACAGTCAAAAGAAGGCAACAGTCAAAAGAAGGCAAAAACAATCCCATGTTTTTCCAAAGTGAAGAACCTCCCTGGGGATGATACTGTCTGATAATTACATGTGCATATTCTGTGCTGAAGGGATCTATTGCTACTAGAAGGTCTTTAATTTAACCTAACATAATGTCCTACTGATACTATTTTGCTTTTGTTTTGTTTTCCTCAAAAGTTCTCAATTGTGACCCAGGCCCTATATTTTATCCACTGAAAGCAGGTTCCTATGTTGTTTGCTTAAGGTGATGGATGTTTCACTCCATGCCTTCTTGATGTTCAAGCCAAATACAGAATTTCAAGTTAAAAGGTGATTAATCTTCTCTAATGGGATTGAACACTACAAGCGGGATTTCACCTCTATGTCTTTGTTAGTCCTGATCAGAGCTTGCATTACCTCAGAATGAGTAATAGGTCATTAATAATGATTATGGGAGTGATGAGGAAGGGGAGGGGCTGCTTTGATCAAGAGCAACTTATACCCAGGTCTTTGCAATATAATCCTATTGGCCAAATCATTCTTAGCTCAAGTCTTTAATGGGTGTACAGTGTTATACAATACTATCCAGATTCCTGCAGCATTATTCATCTTTTTATTCCATAAATATTGTGACCAAATCATTCCCAATCTAATAATTGTTCTGTATTTGATGGAGACAAGTAGGCATCATTCTATGATTCAGGAATTGTAGTGGCTAGAACAATTTGTTTTGAAGGCAGTCCTTACATACCTATGCATGGGCGATATATAATGTATAACAGCCTTCCCCAGTCTATAACTGTCTAACTATGTTGTGACTGTAATACCTTGAATTCCCAATGGTCGTGCTGGCTGAGCATTATGGGAGTTACAGTATTAACCTATTAGTAGGACGGTAGGTATAGGACGTGGTGGCTCAGTGGCTAAGATGCTGAGCTTGTTGATCAGAAGGGACGGCAGTTCGGTGGTTCGAATCCCTAGCGCTGCGTAACGGAGTGAGCTCTTGTTACTTGTCCCAGCTTCTGCCAACCTAGCAATTCGAAAGCATGTAAAACTGCAAGTAGAAAAATAGGGACCACCTTTAGTGGGAAGGTAACACAGAAGTCTATGTGGACATTTTTTTCCCCTAGCAACTTTATTGGTAGCAATGGGTATAGAGTGAAGGTCATGGAATGTTGTAGATGCCAACAAACCTAGCAAATCTGTTCTTCTGTGCTTTTAACTCACGTTTACTGGCTATTTTGTGAAGAACAAAATGATTTCAGATAAACAAAAGTCCAGCATGAAAGAATTGTCAGTGGTAGAGCCTCAGCTTTGTCCAGTGGAGGACTGCAATAAACTGTGTGTGTGTGTGTGTGTGTGTGTGTGTGCACGCACATGCATCTGTGCCTATGCCTATGTCTGTAGACACAGACTGTAAACATAGACACACACATTAAAATATTACATGGGGTAAATATGTATGTGTGCGCATGTGTGTGTTTGTAATGAACATCTGTATATGTGCAAATATATATATGTGCACATGCACAGCACTAACATATGAAGTCTTGCAGTAAGGAAAAGAAGTACTAATCTGTAAATAAATTTCCCTTAGTTCAAAAAGAAAAAAAGGACACGGGCAAGAGTGATCAAGGAGCTTGTTCTCAGGAACAATTAGGTGCAGTGATGTTGGAAAAATGACTAAGGTGCGAGAATTAACAGGCTTTTGATTCGTTTGATTAGCAACAAAGAGGTGTTCTAGAAGTTAATCCCAAGATCTCACAATGGCTCATCTACTGCATAATGTAAGAGGCTAAAAATAAAGTGAACGTTCATCAAATACAATTTTACGGTTAGGAGTGGAGGATTGTGAATATTAGGATAAGTTTCTTATACTGTTCTACTCTTCAGTTTAATTTTTATATACTGTGATTCTCTTTCATGTCTGCTCAAATATAGAAAATGAAAAAGTGGACATAGAAAAAGTGCATATTCCAAAAGAGTAATAGAAGGACTTCAAATATCTATATTCTGCTAAGACTCTCACATCTGTTTGATTGATTGTAACTTTCTGTTGGCATCATAGGCCACCAATTTTGAATCAACGTACCTCAAATGGGCTAAGTTGCAGAATGCATCAGAATCCAGAACCCATGACTATACATGCTCAATTATAAGAGAGTTTATCTAACTCATATTCCTTTTTCACACACACACACACACACACACACACACACACTTTGTTTTTTTAATGAATCTTTATTAAAAAAATTGTTTTTGTTACATAAATATTGTGCAAGACATACGAACAAGTTTCAATATAACATTATAACATTCATACAATATCCTTAATTAATAATATCCAATTTCTATCTCTTTCTGACCTTTCTTTCTTTTGTTTAACTAATCGTACCATAAGTTCCAACATTGGACACACACACACTTTGATCGAGTCTCCTTCCTTCAGTCAAACTGCTTAGAAGTCTTCGGAAAAGTATGAAATATGAGGAATCTAGACTCCGCTAAATGGCGTTTCATGAGTAGAGGGAGGCCAAATAGATAGCACCCAATGGAAAGTCATGCTTTGGATACATCAAGGAATTTAGGGATTGACTGCATGAAAAATATTCTGCATCTTGGTGTTTCTTTAGCACTGTTGTCTTTCCTTTTGTCAGTTAACACTGTTCTCTTAAGGACACAGGAAACTAATTTGTTAGTCAATTTGGAGGGCAATCAAATAATCAGCTGGTGTTTCATAAGGAAACGTTCAACCATTACAGCGTTCACAGTTGGGGCTTGCTGTGGTATTGCCATGTATCTTGCAAAAAGAATTCACCCTTCCAGCTGTGTGTGCGTGTGAAATAAAAGCTAGCAGTTTTGACTATAGCTGGTTTTAACTAAAATTTGTTGGGTCTAAGAATCTGATTTGAAGGAATACACATTTCTTTCTTTTGCTTGTATATTTTTGAATCTGACTTGAAGGAATACACTTTTCTTTAATTTGCGTGTATATTTTTTTCAATCAAAGGAATACCCATGTTTTTTTTCATCAAAGGAAACTGCAAGTAGTCTTCAACTTACGATCATAATTGGAACCAGAATTTTAGTCATCAAGCAATGGGGTCATTAAATGATTTTATGACTATTTTTTACCATGGTCATTAAGCAAATCACATAGTCATTAAGTGTCTCATGTGATCGTTAAGCTTCCCATGACTTTGCTTGTTGGAAATCAGCTTGGAAGGTTGCAAATCATGATCATGTAACTGCAAGTTGATGCAACCATCATAAATGTGAGCCAGTTGTCAAGCCTTCCATGAATATGAGAGTGATGTGGCAGTTGTAACTTCAAAGATGAGTTGGAAGTCACTTTTCCCAAGGTTATCGTAACTTTGGACTGTTGTTAAATGAACAGTCATACGTCAGGGAGTCCCTGTAAACACAGAAATCTCTGTGTATTTGTCTTCATCCAACATTATTTGGGATTATAGTGTTCTTTTCTTTACAATCAATCCTCCTTTTTGAGCATAATTCTGCAGTAAAGCAGGGAAATTAGTTATTTCTTTGGTCCACATAAATAAAGAGAAATACATTTCGTTTGCAGAACCGTTGTTAAGTTCATGCTGTTAGAGCATGTCATTCTCTAGGAACATCAGTTCTAACTCACCTGAACATTTAAGGAGGTTGATAGAAAGAGAGTGAGAGAGCTGAAGGAAACAGGAAGCTGAATGAGGTGAATCTCATGTGTTTCTGTGTCATTCCAAAGCTTTGGCAAACAGAAGATAATATGACTGCAACTTCATTAGGAGAAGGGGAGGCACTTTCAGGAGCCTCATTTATTGAATAGATAGAGTGGATCCTAATAAAAGGAATGACGGATTAAGAACTGTCTGGGAACTAATGTACTGTTTGCTGGACTATAAATGGCTGGTATTTGGTAATGACAGATGAGGAAACACAACACTATGGGGCGGGGGTGAACAATGGATGAGTAGGTGGAGCAGGAGGAGTGGAACATGCTTGAATTCCAATTATTTTCTCCGAAGTAAAGTGCTACTTGGAAGGAGAAATGGATAGCCTCAGCTGAATTCCTTCTCCTTGTTCTGCTTAAATTAAGCTCATATAAAGAAACTGCTCAAAAAGTTTAAGCAGGTAAATTATTATTATAATAATTACAAAACAAGATTTTTTTTAAAAAAATGCATGCAAATGTTATTTAACTAATGGTTGTCATGATTGTATTGTTAGTTGAAATGGCTTTATTTAAATATAGGATAGAGAAAGGACCAAAGCTATAGCTCCTTCTTTCCTTCCTTCCTTCCTTCCTTCCTTCCATCCATCCATGAATGATAGTCTTGTTCCACTTCTACTAGAGACAGGGGAAGTTTTCCTCATTGGTGGTACAGTTATAAGGAAAGTGGATTGAAAAAAGCCATGATCCATCCAAGTAGGAGGCAGTTCCTAGTTGATGATGGTCTAAATCAGGGCTGTCAAACTAGTGGCCCATGGGCCGGATGCATCATGTGCTGGTCATGCCCATGTCCGGTTTAGCAAAGGGGAAAAAAGTTGCAATATGCCATGTGATGGTGCCGTGATGACACAAGTTTGATAACCTTGGTCTAAATGGAGTAACCATGCCTAGTAATTGGATCATCTATGTAAAATCCAAGATTGTCAGTAAAGAAATCCTGAAAGAAAGACAAACAATTTGGCTTTTGTCAAAGAAACTGTTTTAGTATATCCTTGTACAACTCCAACATGCCTTTACTTTTTAATGTAATTTAGTTTGAACTAAACCACTACAGTTTTTTTTTTAACCAAAAAATTCATCTTGGCATGATGTGTGAACCCAGCTGTTAAAGCTGAATGTGATATATGAACATAGTTCCCCTGTGCACTAGAATGGGAAAAGAAAACCTGTTTTGTTTTGTTTTCTGTTACCCATTAAGCAGTTATTATGAAAGCAATATCTTAATAAAGATATACTTTTAATATTGGTTGCAAAGTTGCCTTTCTTTCAAGTATGAGATTTTTTGTTCCTCAGAAATTCCAGTTGCAGGACCAAACAGCTAAATCGTTTGCAAAATAAGGTGCAAAACTATGGAAAATGAGCACCAGTGCTCCCCAAACCAAATCAATTATTTCTACATGGAGGTATTAGTAATTTTCAGTATGAGGAAGAAAGCTCTTCAGATTTTTCAGAGCCTGATTGCTTTCTAAAACATATTATCATCAGTTTGATAATGATCACACATTTTTCATTAAAACGTCGTCTGCAGGCTTTCCCAGAGAGAGAAAATACTTTATTTCAGCTATAAGATCAGAAAAAAAGCAGGACTTCCCCTCCCTACCATTCTCCTCCCCAAACCTCTCTGAGCTTGCAGGAAGCTTCTGAATGCATCTGTAGGAAAGGAAAAAACCCTAAAATTGGGGAGGAATATAAGGTGAGAACAATTTCTTTTCCGGATGGTAAAGTGACATATGGCTTCATAATCTCTTGTGACTTTACAGAGTCTTTAGGCACTTTTGAGGGCCACCAACGTTTCCAAATGATGTGATGCAAGAATACTTATGAATTGCTAGATTACAGTGATAATTTGTTAGAGCCTTTATTTTATATCTTCCAAAAGGTGTACAGGACTGTTTTGAAAGGAATGGGATACAAAAACCAATAAACCATAGGAGAAAAATCCCTCAATTTTTAATCTGTGAAAAATGACAAGGCAAATTGTGTTTCTGGATAAAGTATTGATTCTATTGCTAAGCAACTATTGTTCTAAATAATTAATTGAACTGTACATTGTCCAAAGCATGTATCTTTTGCTATATAAAGTGATTGGTATATATTAATAACATTGTTATTTAGTTATTATAAGACTATCACAGATGCTCTTAAAATGCAGAACTTTTCAGTTTGACTTAAATATAGTATCTGTATCCATTCTCCCATGATGTTCAAAGTGGAGTGTCAGGTCTTATCTGAATTTTAGTCACTTTTTTTGTCGGGCATAGTACTGTCTCGTTTGTATTACACAATCTAATGCTTTATTGAATGGAATCCTTCTTATCAAATCAGAGTTTGATAGCATGTACAGAGAGAGTTGACACCTCAGACTAGACATTGCATGGTGTATATTTTTAGGAAATAACCAAGAGGGAATCTATAAGCTAAATTCTCGATTACGGTAAGTAGTTTTGATATAAAGGGTTAATGCATGCAAGCAGAATGAACTACACTATTTAATGGCTATTTTAAGATTACTACAGTATTATATATATATGTATGCTCTCTGTTTATATACAATAATTTGTCCTGTCAGTGTTGATAGGAATGTTGTTTTCTTGTTGGTAATTCCTCGGTTAGGCTGTTGTTTGTTGTTGGATTGTTTGTCTGAGTTGGTGATTCCTTGATTAGAGTATTGTTTACTGCTTGATAATTTGTCTGGTGTTAATCCTTGTGCTTGTCTGGAGTTGATTGCTGCTGAGAAGGTTTCTGTTTTCTTTTTAGCCTTTATATTCTCTCTTTTGAATGGTGCGTGTATGTTGTTTATTTCTATCTGTCTGTTGATGACTGATTTGTCTGAGTTCCAAGCTTCTAGGAATTCTCTAGTGCTTTTGCCTTTAGCTTGTTGGTCTAAAATGTTTATAGTTCCCAGTTAAAACTATGGTTCAGGCTATCCAACTGTTGTGAAATTACAAATTACAATTTTCATTGTATCTTCTTAATAGTGGTGTAATCATTTATATCAGGGGTGTCAAACTCAAAGCCCATGGGCCAGATCCGGCCCATGGGGTGCTTAAATCTGGCCCACGGAGCCAGCCTGGAAATATCAAATGACCAGCCCACAGTGTCTCTGCTGGCCAAAACAGGCCACGGGGGCGCTGTGTGTGGTCCCCGCAGAGCCCATTTTTGGCCTCCCAGCTCCAGCAGCACTCTGCCAGCCAAAAATGGGCCCTCCAAAGGCCCCATGAAGCCCCCATGTGGCCAGTTTTTGTCCTCCCCAGCCTCCAGCAGCATTCTGCCGGCCAAAAATGGGCTGTGCAGAGGCCACGCATGCTCCCCTGTGACCCATTTTGGCCAGCAAAGTGCTGCAGGAGCCGTCAGTCCCGTCTCCCCCACTCCTCACTGTCCTCCACCACCAGCCCATGGAGGAGACCTACAATGCTGATCCAGCCTATAAAGAAATCCAGTTTCACAGCCCTGATCTACTGTATATTATAGATGACTCCAGGTTTTTTTTCTTCTTGGACTACTGGGTTTTTTGATTTACTTAAAATGCTTAGGAGGGCTTTAGTTTGTGTGCTATGGTGATACTGTGTGGCTTTATTAGTCTGTTGGTTGTTTCTGAGATGTTTTGGATTCATGACATGTTATCCTGTTTATAGCTTGTGCTTGTGCTATAGTGGGTTGATCAGGCATTTTCTGATAAAGTTGCATGTATATCCATTCTATGACCCTTAGAAGTTTTAAGTTAAGTGACATTTCCCTATCCAATGAATTGGTTTCAGCTTAATGGAGGAAATGGAACATTGATTGGTCTCTGGAGCCCATGTGCAAAGAGCCGTTTTTGCACAGTGGTTAGAATGCAGGACTGCAGGCAATTTCTGCTGACTGCCAGCTGCCAGCAGTTCGGCAATTTGATTCTCATCAGCTTAAGGTTGACTCAGCCTTCCATCCTTCCAAGATTGGTAAAATGAGACCCAGATTGTTGGGGGCAATATGCTGACTGTAAACTGCTTAGAGAGGGCGGTAAAGTACTGTGAAGTGGTATGTAAGTCTAAGTGCTATTGCTATCTTTACTTTCTTGATATAAAAGTTTTCATTATAAAGGAGGTTGTTCTTTGTTTTAAATTGCCTGGGCATAGAGAAGACACACAAATAGTTATTTACTCTCATTTCTGTCCCACTACTTTGGTACCAGCAGCAACCTAGGAATGTCAGAGCCCCTGATATTAGGGCATTCAGCTTGGGGAATAAGATTGTCATATTGTTCAGACAACAACTAGCATGGATTTGTTACTGCACTTGTGAAGATCAGATGCATTCGATGAATGTATCTTATGTACTGCAGCAAAGTACTCTTTGTAAGATGGTAATTGTTTTACACATCTGGAAGCCACATCTGAGCTTTTGCTGCAACATGCTATTGTTAAATAGGTATAAGCTGATGATGCAAAAAGATTGTTTGAATTCCCTCTTTACCTTGATATTTGTACTATCTTGTTTATCCTGCACAAGAATCCAGAGAGACAAGTGTCATTTCATATGCTCTGAAGGAAGTTGCTTTTCTTCTTTCCAAAATCATCCATTTGGATTTGAAATGCAGAGAGGTTCTCTACCTCCAAGTGTGTGTCATCTTAAAACCGACTTTTTCTAAGCGCAGTGAGGCAGTTTTTGCCAAGGCCAGTTGGAGTAAATTCTCTGTGTTTGACAGATGATGAAGGGATGGAGGATTTATAACTTATTTGAGATCCCATACATCACCCTTTCTGTCAGTTGCTTATGATGGCCTTGCCAAAAGATAAAGAAGTGTAGGACGCTCTGTATGGGCCATGGTGACAGGCCAGGGACAAATGTCTCTGTTGGGTAAATTGATTTGAATAGCTCCGGTGAAATATCAGGCAAGGCAGAAAATATGATTGGGTTTAATGATCCCGCCTGCATTGTATCCCAAAAAAATTTCAAATGGCAGACAAGTTAATTAAAATCGTGTTTGGCAAAGAGAATTGAGAAGAAGCCACAATGCATAGATATGATATGTGTGGTTAGGTAATCTATTTATTAACTGTATCTGTTGGTCTATCTAAAAGTTATTTTTCTGCTACATCAAGTGTAGCATTCCTGTGAGGTCAGTAAATAGCATTTGTAAATTTATAGTATGTTTATCCAGGTAAAACTGTACAGAATATTTTTCCATTCCCCAGAGTCTAACAAACAAAGATCTAGAGGCATAAAACTGGAATGAAAAGATGGAGAGCAGACAAATTGTTTATTCTCCTCCGGTGAAATTTAGTGCACATAAAACTCAATATGGTATTAAGAATTCATTTTCTGTGAGCAAAAAAAGGTTTATGGCCATAATGCTGAGAATCTGCTAGGCAAGTCAAAGTTCTTGCTGTTTAATTGCATAGCTTATTTATATTTATAAAGATTTTATTTATTATGTCAAATATTTTCCTATTATTTAAAGGAAAAGCAGTGTTGAAAAGTTGGATATAAATAAATTGTGTCTTTTTAACATTATCTGTTGAAACTTATGCAAATCAGTTATCACCACAGAAGTCAGGATGGAGGGGGGAGAATAGAATTGGTCAAAAAATAACATTTTTTTTCTGAGACAACATCATGTGGGCTGGTATCACGCCATCAAATGAATTTTTATTACTACCTTCTGTGATCATTCTTCTACCAAGTGAAGTATGATGATTGACAATGAGAGACTGGTGTCATACCTCCCTTACTGTTATCTCACATACACCTCATTTTTCCCCAAACTGTTGGAGTTCTAACATTGCTTAGCTTGGTGATGTTTATTTAGTACTAGCTGATAACCCGGCTTTGCCCGGATATTTATGCCTTGCTGTGACATGGTGGAAGCTTGCCTTGCCTCTATTGGCTGGAGAGCCTCCAATTTGCATGCATTGTCTGTATTGGCCGTTGCTGCCTGGGCAGCTCC
>JANHJO010006323.1:577567-601307 GCA_032468235.1 Pseudoxyrhopus heterurus | reverse complement strand
AGTTCTAGGTTGCTTCTCTCCTTGATTAGTTTCCACCCATTGCTTCTTGTCCTGCCCTCAGGTGCTTTGGAGAATAGATTGACCCCCTCTTCTTTGTGGCAACCACTGAGATATTGGAACACTGCTATCATGTCACCCAATACAAATCAGAGTAAATAATCTGTTAGGAATATACTGTACATAAAATGTTAAAGAAATATCTATGGTCAATCCAGACAGGAAAATCAATTGTGCTTTAAAAGCAATGGGGAACACTGGCACTGGCATTTTAGGTACCTAAATCTGAAATGCTCTACTTTAGTTCACCCACAGTGTTATCAAGTTTTAGAGCATGTAGTGCTGACAAAGTAAGACCATAGTATGCCAATTTTGTCTTCATAGTACTGAAGATAACCTATCTAGCATGGTGAGATGGATTAAGAAAGTTTTCCAATAGACTTGATTCAGACAAAATCTATGGCAAAGTCTTAATCTAGTCCTAAGGGGAAAAGCAGCCTAATTCCAATCATTTTAGAGCATTAGAAGTTGAATTAGGAACTTGTAATAAGATTGATTTTTTTAATTGATTGAATTACTTCTAAACTAGGAGATCTTATACAAATATACACCTATTTTTCATATAGCATCAAAACCAGAACTTTGGCTTTAAATACTTTAATATCTGCTAGGATATAATTATTACCAAATTGACATGCTCTTTAGCAATTTCAAGGGATGTTTTGGTGGCTTTTACTAGGAGCTTTGTTCTTTGAATACACCAGTAGGTAACAGGAATAGACACCTAGATATTAAAAGGATTTTAACAGCTTGATGAGTTTGATATTTTAAGCATTGCATTAAAGACCTATTCAGTGAAAAAGCTGAACTGCTTTATTTGGCGCAATATATTAATTGCAATGCTTTGGATTCAATTTAAAAAAAATAACCTTTTTTCAAAGCATACAGAAACGTATCACCTATTAACAAGTCATTAAGACAATCACACTTTTTTTGTAATTAAATCCCAAACATTGTGCAACCCAATTGCTAACATTAACCTGTGGGTTGATAAAAGATAATAATTTCTTTTTTATGGCATTTTATCATATCTTCTTTGATATTTATTTTGCTCTGTAAAAACAGAGATCTAAATTGCAATTCTGAGGTAACATGGCAATTCATCCCTGAATATAATGCAAAACAATTTGGTTTAACTCCAAATGTGTTTTACTTTCTGTTCCTTTTATGTGAAGTAGAAATAGCACAGATAAGGTCACTCTTGGATAAGGATATTTTTTACGGTAGACTCTCTTTCCTAATTTGAAGATCCTATTACCATCACAAAAAAAAAAAAATAGCTACATAACAAATTCCAGAATAGGGAAATTATTCTATTAATGTCTCTGCAGTGCTATAGATATACTGCTTACTTGGCAACTTAAGTAAGAGATGATGAATAGATTTCAGACTGATGGGATATATAATGTGTTTATATACTGTATATATTTACTAAAACCCTAAGAATTAAAAAATTGAGAATGTTGCAAAAGATAAGTTACATTAAAATTGAATAACTCGATTTTAGTATCAGAACTGATTGGAGATAATCAACATCCTTTCACACAACATCTGTTTTTATTTCTGTTTGGTTGTTTTCATTTCAGCAAAATCATCCAGTAGTCCTGTTGCTATTTTTGTAATCATAAATCTCCAATCTACTTTCATCTATTGCATCCATCTTCTGTCTCAATTTGAACCTGTCTGCTTTTATAACTTGGCTCATTTGGAAACTTGTTTTAACTGGTTCTGTGCTAAATCTCTGGAGGTTCTTCTATAATACTACAGCTCATGGGCAGCTGTTCTCATTGATAGAATTTCCTACTTCATCCTGCATTTTTGCTATACTTGTGTAATTTTTTAAAAAAAATAATGTATTATTTGTAATGTATTTTAAATAATGTATTTAAAAATAATGTATTATGTATTAGTTTTTTAAACTAAACTAACATATTTCACATCACAAAAATATTAAGAGGGGACCGTATCAGCATTTTAAAATGTCCTTTTCTTCAAAGTCAAGTTACACTATGTAATTCCTTTGTTCCAGGACATAATAACTTTAGGATACTGCAAAAGCTTATGCTTTAATGAAGTGTTATTCTGACTACATTTCCAGCAACATGTTAGAACTTAGAATAATTTTGTTGTCACTTTGAATGTACACTAATCGCCATACATTAGCAATAGCACTTAGCAATAGCACTTAGACTTATATACTGCTTCACAGTGCTTTATAGCCCTCTCTAAGTGGTTTACAGAGTCAGCATATTTCCCCCAACAATCTGGGTCCTTGTTTTACTGACCTTGGAAAGATGGAAGGCTGAGTCAACCTTGAGCCTGGCGAGATTTGAACTGCCAGATTGCAGGCAGCCGGCAGTCAGCAGAAGTAGCCTGCAGTACTGCATTCTAAGCACTGCACTACCACGACTCTTAAAATGAAATTTCATTGCATACAGCTCTCAAAGGATCTCCACCTCTAATATACCCTACATAAACATGATTTGATTTATTTACTGATTTTTCTATATAAATGCAAAAGGATCCAATAAGTTTAATACTTTTGTGTAATAAATTGTGATCTAATATTTATTAACATTTATTGAAATTTGTGATACTAAGTTTAAGGCAATATTCCATTGTTTAGACAAAATGAGGATCTCTAATTCCTTACTCCATTCAGTGTTTAAATTTTCTATGCCTAATTTATCAGAAACAATTGTGCACTTCTTTCATCATATAGGATTTAATGATCTCATTTAAGAAATTAAATTTCTCTGAAGCTGAAAATGCTGCTGATCCAAATCAAGATGTCAGTAAATCTTGTAGCTGTAAACACTGCCTGCAGGTAGCAATAGACAAATGATATTTATCTTTTAAGAGAAAAAAATGACAATTCTCATAGTTATCATCCCATAATTGTTTTCAAACAGAAATCTCGGCATCCATCCACATCTTCCACACAACAAGTGTTTTTTTAAAAAAATCGATATTCAGATCTGCACATATAGATCCATTTTCGAGTGAGCAACATGATCCATATGCTTTTCCTGAAACAGGATACCCCAATTTGAAAATCATTTTTATAACTTGACCTCCAAGCAGTCCAATGAACCCAAGGTGCTATACAGTATATAGGGTTATTCCAAAAGGAGCCAGGAAGGAGATTTTATCCTAAGTGAAGGTATCTAATATTTGGTATGGCTCAAAAGGCACGCATATATTTCAAGATTTAGCAAACTTTCAAGCATCTGACAATTGCATGTTTTTCAGAGGTATCTTTAGAACTTAAGAATCACAAAAATTTACAGCACAATATATTTAGTTTTTAAAAATGTTTTCCAGATGTATTGAATGTATTCCATGCAAAATATCAGGAATTCCACAAATTACATGCATTTGATAGTATTCACCTTACTCCAAAAGGTAAGGCTTAAATACTATCCAGGAAAAGCTAAACTAATAACATTAATAGTGAATAAAAATTAGTTTTAATTAATTTATTAAAATTAATACTAATTAATAAATTCTTAATTAGTAGTTAATAAAATCAGTACATATATGAAATGTATAATTTAAAGGTATCTAATGAGTAAAAATACTAAGTCTTTTCTTGGATGAGGTTTTGAGGGAAAGTGGCTGATTACACATTTCTACCTATTTATTTATTAGAGTTCTTATATTCAGGAGCTCAAAGTAAAGTATATAGTGGAGTCCTTGGTATTCTCTGAGTTTGATTGTTTGCTTGCAGATGTTTCATTACCCAACTAGGGAGCAGCTTCAATGCTACAAGGGAGTGGCATTTGCTCTCTCTTTATATACAAGGATTCCACAGTGCAATCCAGAGCTACATATATTCTCTGTAGTATGTAGTGGTCTCTGTTTCACTCATCAAAACAATCGTGGGAGGTAGGTTGGGCTGAGAGAGTATGACCCAAAGTCACCCAGTGATCTTTTATAGTAGAGGGTGGACTGGAATTTGGACCCTCCTCATTCCTAGTCCATCATTGTTAATTATAGTGAATCACTTAATGTAATGTAGATTATTATAGGGAGAGAAATCTTGCCAGAAATAAAGTTGGCAACCATAAATGGTATTGCTCATGTGACATGCTTAATTGAAAATCACTTAAGCCATATCTCTAACTCACAGATATTTGGCAGCTGATTGTGGTTATTCAGCAAAGCATTTGCACACTGGCAATGGGAACAGATTTTGGAGACAAGCCCTGACTCAGAATAAGTCTCATTACCAAGCCTAAAATTAAAGATAAAAAAAATGTGCTACTTTGTAATATCTTGTATTTCAAATAGAGGTCAGTTTAAACACTTGCTGCCACAGACCCAAAGCATCCCTACTTAGGTTCAGATAACTAACAATTTAGCAGAAAAAAAGAACATTCTTAACTGTGAGGGAACAGTCTGGTCTCTATCAAGTTATATTAACAATATTTGGATCATCCATGAGGCATTTATTTGTACATGTTCTTTATTATACTGTTGCTTTTCCCTTATTGTCTTTAAGTACCATATGATGATAATCTATCTAAATTTGAATCAAGAACGTTTGATGAGAAGATTAAAAAAACTGAAATGTTACTGCTTATTTTTGGTTGGTTGATTTTGGCTTCTGCTTGCAAATATGCTTGCACAGTAATTGATTCTATGTGAGTTGCTTATAGAAAGGAATAATCACAGTCTATTGAGATCACCATACTTTTGGACCGATCAGTTAGTGATAATAAGAAAAATAAATAAATAATAAAACAAAGAAAGAAACAGAAAACATACATTGAAGATAATGAATGAAGTCCATTTGTGCGCATGGGTGTGTGTATACACACACATATAAGTCACCCGACTTTGGGTGTCTCATAATAATCCATAGAAACAATGTAAAAACAAAAGTAGATTTTAATATGTAAAGAAAGTATGTAAATTATCAGAAAGGGGAGCCATATTTATTCTAAAGAGATTGATTTTGATGTGATAAAAATAAGCGTGAACCAGAGACAAACAGCTTAGCATGACTCTATGGTGTATTTTGATTACCAACCTAGCAACCTAAGAAATCTGAATTTGACCTTTTCCTCTTCAAAACAATTAGGACAGAAGGAACTAAGAAAACTGTTTCATTTCAAATTGCAAATTACAATTAACAGCACAAAATCAAGCACAGGTTGTAAAAAGCTGTAATTTTGCAAATTATCAGAAATGAAATACACATTTTACTAAACACTTTTTAAAAATAAGAAATTAATAGCAGGATGGCACAACAATTCAGTCTTCTAGATATACTGCTCAGCCAATTGTCTCAGTTTAAAAGACCTATGAGGCCTACTAAGCATCCCCAAAGAGTCATTTCTTCTTCTTTTCCCTCTCTGGGTAGAACTGCCACAAAGAGTCAGTTGGCTGCTAAATCTTTACTTCATCTTCCTCAGCAGTCTTTTCAAAATTGGTAGCCTCCGTGCACAACCAATGTGGCCATTGAGCAGGAATGGTGGGAAAGAAATAATGTATATACACAGTTCATGACACAGGATCTTTTTTGGTCTATAGTATAGAATGAATAATAGTATTCCCTGACATAGCGCCTTGAGACATGTTGGATTTAAGTCTCTATAATTCCTAACCAGCATGAATAATTGCTCTGCTGATTTGAAGTTATTAGTTTAGAAAGCCAACCTATCTCAAAGACATCAGGTTGGGCAAGCTGATCCAAAACAGTTCCAGCATGTAACACATTTTGATATTCACAGACAGGGAATATAAATATATGGAAATTATAACATGGAAAATATACAGTTTCTCATCTGGGCTTTCCAGTGACAGGAAGTAAGACTTGAAATCATATTTTACCATGAAAAAAGCTGGCATTGAAAAATATGTCTCCAATCAGAACACTTTGGATCAAATTGTGCAACATCATCTCTCTGTATGATTATAGGCACTCATACTTCTGATGTAGGGATGGTTTAAAGTAGTCTTCTCTGACTTGGGTGACTTCCAGGTATGTAAAATACAATTTTTCTCATGCAGGATAAAGAGGTCTAGGATTTTTACATATTGGAACATCCTTGGGTTGGGGAATGTTGGTTTAACCCATATTGTTTACAAATCCTTTGGAATATACACAGTGAAATTTCCTTGTTAAGTGGCAGAGTGCCAAGGACAGGCAAGAAATGGGAAACCATGATCAGTTATGTATGTGGAAGTATGTACTATAACAATGGACTTGTACCTGAGTCAGTGGATAAGAATCCCAAGTAGTATTCATGGTAAATGAATGTCTCAGCATATTTTACATTCAGAGAATGATGAATATAGTGTTCTATTGCACTTAATATCAGTGCATATTTATATGATCTTTGAAATAATAATTTGAATATTTTTGTGAATCACTGGAAGGTCATCCTAGACAGCCAGCGTGTTATAATTGTTACGGTAGTGGACTAGGAATGGAGGAGACAGTTTCTATTCCTTCCATAGGCATGGAAACCAGCTGGATGATTTATTTAATATGACTTCAGATTATATCCCCAGCATTGAATGACTATCAATCATAAATCATCAATGACTATGTCTCTCTCATGCATGACCAATTAATGGTTATAATATTATTGGAAATCCAACTTGTAACAGTGGATTGCTGATACATATGCTTTGAACTTTAGAATTATTTTAGGTTTTTATTCAGTTTTGACAAAGAGATGAAGAAAAGTACTTCAAAGCTAGCTATTTGGTAAAGATGGGTAGATGGATGGCCAGATAGATGAAAGAAGAGAAGAGAAGAGAGAAGAGGGAGGGAGGGAGGTTATGAGAATAAAATCTCACAGCAAGTTATTCCTATTTAAAATATCTTGATTAACTAATTGGCAGATTGTTTAAAAGAAACAATAATATAGATTATGCTCATGTGGCTATAGATACATCATGGAAAAGCCATTTGTAAGTGTTTGTTTTTAGGTCTCATATCATAGGAGATGACATTTTAATGTAAAGACTGAAGATGCCAGATTAACTCTCATGACAGAAAATAATCAAAGAGATTAGTTATGAGAATTTGAATGCTGCCTTGTCAATAGCTTTGGATTTTGAATTTATCATTTTCAGTAGTTGTGGCTAAGAGATCAATACAGGAAACGTTGGTATTGTCTACAGAACTACATGCTGACCAAGACAAATCAATTTTAAGGATAAAAGGGATATTTTTAAGTAGCCTGCTTTCAAATGAACAAGAGTAAAGGTGACATTCTTCAACCATGTTTGAATCATGTAGACTAATGTAAGATTTATACACATAGCTATTCAATAGTTGAACAAAAACTAAAAAGAAAAACAGGACAAATATATTTATATGGAAATACTTGCACTATTGTAAAGAACGGTGCAAGCCTGCACTTTTTTCTGTATAGAAAAAAGTATATACTTATATTTTAGTTTATTGACCAAGGAAGAGAAAATACCACTAGCTAGCAGCAGTGAGTTGGCTGCGCAGAGTTGACCTTGCTTAGTTGTCCTAAATCCCTATCAGTACACTTCATATCTCACAATGTTTATTTTCTACATATACAGTATTTATGCAATAGGACTTAGACTTATATACCGCTTCACAGGGCTTTACAGCCCTCTCTAAGCAGTTTACAGAGTCAGCATATTGCCCCCAACAATCTGGGTCTTCATTTTACCGACTTCGGAAGGATGGAAGACTGAGCCTGGTGAGATTCAATCTGCCAAATTGCAGGCAGTCAGCAGTCAGCAGAAGAAGCATGCACTCTAACCACTATGCCACCAATGACTCATGGTTCATTGGCTGTGTACAGCCAAATTGGCCATACGATGAACATTCATGTTGACATGTTCTTCATATATAATATACACTGGAAGTGCTCATGTGTAGAAGTGTGTGGGTATGTATGTATGTATGGGTGGGTGTTCCTGTGTATAAGTAACAAGTTATGCAGTCCAAGATTTTTAGAAAAGCAAGAGGGAATTATTACTAAAACCTCATGAGAAGTTAGCTCTTTCCCTTAAATTAATTACAAGTTTCAATGATTTATTTATTTATTTATTTTAAATCATGCACAGGTATAAAATGTTAGATTCCCTGAACTGTGTAGACTACTTTGTAATTGCTTTGAAATTCACTTGTGTTCCTTTATGTCCATGTAGACACCATAGCTAGGTGCAGAACGTGTGCCATACATGCAGGAGGTCCTTCATGTCTTCACTTTAAAAGATCAGCTAGCAGTGAGTTTTCTCTGAATTGTCCCCAGTCAGAAAAGAACAATGCTGGAACAGATGGGCAAATAATCTTGTAACAGGCAGCATCCTGCGTCTGTGCTTTCATAAAGGTATGGGAGAGAAGGGGGTGGTGAAGGATAATAATATGTAAAAAGCTTTCTGCTCTGCATAAAGAATTTCCCTGCTCATTTTTCATGGCACTTTCAGGTGACATAGTTTCTGGTGTGCTTTTTCAAAGTAATTAGGATTTTTAAAAAGCTGGGTTTTTTTTTTTTTTTGAATTTGCTGAACAGAGAAAGTGGCAAGAGATACTCTTTCTTCTGAAACCAATATGAGACCCCATTTAGCAGGGACAACCGCAGGGGGTGGGGTCAAACTAATGATGGTTGTGACAGCACAATTGAATCCTCACTCTTTTTTTGCACGTACCATATGCTTGACACTTGGGGCAGGGTTTGAATCACAGGGTCACAAGCCACCCCTTTAATTCTTTTTTTTTAACCTTCTTCCTTACAGACGTGGGCATTTGAGCCTTTGGTTTTGGGGGGAGGGTTCTTCTGCTCTCATGGTATTACACAGTAGAGTCTTCAGAAGAGTAAGAAGACACCTGGCTGTTTATATCAACTCCCCATAGTTAATCCCTCACGGCACATGTAACAATTGTAGATTTTGACTCCACAAAGTGTTTAATTTTCAGAAGTGAAATAAATAAATAAACAACTAGGCATATGAATTTTCTTTCAAACTGACTTATTATTGAACAGGGTCATTTCTTTTTTGCTAAACATCCATAATTTGAAAATTACTTTATTTAGCCACCGGTTATTTAATGTCATGGGTCTATTAGCTGAACTTGGGAGTAAAAGGGGGAAAAATAGATTTGGATCCCTTGATTAATTACAAGGAAAGGTTTTCATTGCTGAGAACAGCAAGGAACACCATGCCCCCACCGCCACAGCCCAAAGGTAGGAGAAAATGAAAGATCTATCTCATGTTTCTATCTGTACATTTGCATCAGGATACATTCTTCTACCCCCAATCTTCCTATAATGGTTCAATAAAAATGGATGGAAGCATAATTAAAATTTCTTACAAGCTGTGGTTTCTCCCTGGAATTGTTATTAACTTGACATTCATATATTTTTCACACTACTGCTCTCTAATGCAGCAATTGCATTTCTCAAAATTTAATTATCGATATAAAACCATTAGGTGTTACTTCTGGCAAAACCTGATTACTGGCTCAACAATTTAGGAACCTTTTTTCCTGTAAAACGAAAACCAGGATTGACCTGTAACCAATATATGGAACATGGTAGGACCAATCCAGAAAGAACTGGTTTCTATATTGACTTCTCTCTGATGCAGTAATAACATGAGAAAATATGAATACCAACAAGGGAAAATTTGTCTCCTTTACACAATATATATATAATTTTTTTAAATAATAGTGCAAGATTTGCACTTGGCATCTTGTGTGCACAAGAAATTGAAACAGAAGCTAACAAGAAATAATGGCTTTGTCCAACAAGTATGAAGCTTCGCTTTGTTTTGTTTTGATTCTATTTTATCGATTGTATAGGATGACAAGTAGGTAGGGCTACTATTTAGGAAGAGTTAAGTGTGTATTGAGAATGTTGCAAATGTTCTACCCCATATCCTTATTCTACATCTAGAGACAGTGGAGAACCTGTGATTTTACAGCTTATTCTTGTGAAGCAGAGGCCATGGACAAGTAGAAAGAACACAGGTCTAATGATCAGCTTTGATGCTGTCTGATTCCAGAAAACAAGGGATGTTGACAGTAGATCTTTTCAAAAACTCAGTGTCCATTGAGCAATTTTATGTTCTGTGAGCATTTCCAGATTGACAAACTATCAGATTCCACCCTTTTGCTGAAGAACTGAGCCTAAAGGAAACAGCCTTCAGTCCTAGGATTTACCACACTGCATGAGCTCAGGTCAGCCACACTGCCTGGGCTAATGCATTGCCTTGGTGGAATGAGCAACCTGTGACTGATGAGCCTGGAGCTGCAGTCAATGCAGATCTGGAATTTTGGGCCTCAGAGTTAACACTTTTTAGGAATCTTGGACTTGGTATTTTTTCTCATTAATATTCTGAGGCCCAAAGCTTCTTCAGTCAACATTATTGGATTTATTGTATTTTGCTCTGGGCTTCAGCTTCTCCCAAGAAAATTTATTTTTGATATATTTGAAATTTTGAATTTTTGTTTTGATATTTGAAATCATTTCACAAGCATATTAAATGAAGTATGTTGTTGCATAATGTTGTTTCTGCTAATATTTACAATACCTACCTTGCAGGATAGTTCTAATTATTAGCTAATTAATTATTAATTACTAATAGCTCACTAGCACTGATGATGTAATCTAGTCAGGTAATGAAATATCCACAAGCAAACAACTCTACTGCTAGCTATCTTTTTACACAAGCTTTAAGAAATCTGAAGTGCTATTTAAATACACTTTAAATATAATTTTGAAGTCTGATGGCTTCAGATATACAAAAGCTATTTTGTATATTTGGGTGGACAAGATAGCTTCCAGATCAGTGATAAGTAATAACATACCATCACCTGAATCCCTAAATTGTGCAGTTTGTTATATATGCATTGAACAAATTGCCTTTGATAAATACAATCATAATATTAAAAAAAAAAACAGAATAATCATGGCCCCTGCTTGGTAGCCTTGTAAGCAGAGCCAAAATGCTCAGTATCCATTTCCAATCCTGCCCTGAAAGGCAAGCAATAAATGGAAGAATGATGACATGACATAACAGTAAAATAATCTGCCTGAAGCTTGGTTTTGTTAGGCTGTTGCAGCTTTCCTGTCCTTCTTTCTATCCTTCCTCTGCTGTTAATTATTCAGATGCTTGCAAGCAGCAAAATGGTCTTGTTTTCCTTTAGGTGTAATTAGAGCAATCAAAAGGTTTGTTATACTGAAAAAGAAATGTGCTGCTATTCTTGAATGTCATGTCTCTGTTGTGGGGCTCTTTCTTGATCCTGCCTCTGTCTTTCTTCCTGCTCCTTTTAAAAAAAAAATATTTGTCTGTCTGTGGGTGTCCATGAAACAGACAAGATGTCACAGTCTGTTAAATGCTAGTGAGAGAAAAATAAACTAAAATGCTACTTTTATTTCTAGTATATTCATGAAGGGTAAATTGATGTTTCTGTAATAGTTATTTATTTATTAAATTTATATGCTGTTTTGTCTCACTGTCAAGCCACTCGAGGCTAAAAGATTTAAGTTGCTGCTACGATGCCCTCCCCAAAACACAGTGCTGGAACATATACAGCACATTGGTAGAGTTAGTGCTCATTGAGGCATGTGATTCTCAGATAACTGAAGCACTTTTTGTTTTTTTCTTCATTGTTGCTCCCAGTAGTCATTTCAAAATGATGACATTGCTTCTTATCACCTCTTGAAAAGTCTGTAAGATAAATCTCTCTCTCTCGCTCTCTCCCTCGCTCTCTCGCTCTGTGAGAGAGGGAAGAGAGAGAGGGAGAGAGAGAAGACAAAAGATGCAGGATCTGACTTCTGCAAATATTTGCACATTCTTCAGCAGCAGTTCCTTGCAGCATAGTTTCCAATAGCAATGCAACAGTCCTCTTTATGAATGAATCTCAGTATCCCGTTTATACAGGACTCGACCCTTTCAGCAGTCATAGGGTTGACTGATAGGGTTTCCTTAAACTTTCTGCCAATAAAAGAATATTAAAGTAGCAAGGAGTGTGCTGCCTGAGAATGAACACAAGTTTTCTGGTGTATGTTTGCTTACGGTTAATAATATTAATTTTTGTAATTACAATTGCCTCAGCTTTCATTTAATGAGTTTCTCAATGGGATTGAAAATACTGTATATTTTTGTTTTTGCCAGAGAACCGTTTCATCCTTTCTCTTTCCTGATCTTTAACAAGAGAAGTGCTCTCTTGTTTTTCTGTGTGCTATTTATGGAGGCACATGATTGGGCGAATGTCAGTGCATTCTTGATGGTAGGAAACAAGCTAATGCTGCCTTAACAGGTGTGATTACTCCCCATGAGTTGGCATCTCATCAAAAATACCAGCCAGTATTTGAGTAGAGGGTGACATTTTAATATCCTCATGAAATTGCAAGGCAAAGTATTAATCCCATAATTTTGCCTCTCTTTCTGTTGGATAATTATACCTGCCTTTTTAAAAAATTCCTTCCTGCAGTTGAGGTTGGTTTGGAGGTGGCTTTTTGTTACTTTGGTGCAAACTGTACACCTTTCAAAGTATGGTAGATTCTCATGTTCGTGAAGGTTCAATTCCACCACTGTAGATTTTTGTATGCATAGTAATATTTGGGGATATCTTTGTGGCATGGGGTGGAAAGGTTTCCTGCAAGATTCAGATATCTGCTCTTGGACACATTAAATTTGAATTTGAAGAAAAAGTCTCCAGGTGTAGGAATCAATGCAAAGAAACACTGTTCCAAGATAAAGGTTATGGCCAGCGTTATGCCATTCAGCATTACCTTATACATTTTTAGTGAGAAGCGAAAATATTTCTTATTTATGGGGTATATATCTGGATAAATATGCCTAGGGCTTTGCATTATTGTTCTATTACTGATATTTGATTTAGGTCTTGCTATATTTCTTAGTTTAAATTTAGCTTTGGGTTTCTGTAGGTTTTTTTTTGTCAGACACAGTATGAATTCTTAGTGGGTTGTTTAATCTTGGCATTATGCTGAATATATTAATAGGTGTTTTAACTGGCCCATTGGAATGTTGTCTGTGTTTATTTAATTTTTCCTGATAAATGAAATGAATTATGCATGTGCTGTAAAGGATTTTTTCTGTTACATTTGATGATGTACTGCTGTATTACTATTGTTCCGAGATTGTTTTAAGCCACGTTGGGTATTGCAGTCTGTTGGAAAATTCCATCTTATATAAACTGATGATAGTGAAGATTCCAATCTATGCTTAAAATATACAGGCATTTTGCATATTACAAAGAAGGGCTTGAAATTCAATGGTAATTTTGTCACTTTCTGGGGCTATAAAACTCCAGTTTCAAAGCCTGAAGGGGCTGAATCAGAGTGGACAACAACACACAAATTATATCTACTTTGTTAGATATACCTGTGTCTATGATGGCTATCTTGAATATTTTCAGTTTATATTAGGCAACAGAGGAAAGAATGGAATGTGAACATTTTAACATGATTTACCATCAATTGTTCCTCTTCTGCCTTTTAGGGTCACATATATATTGCACCACTTATGGACACCTATTCTGTAACTTTATCTATATCCTATTCCATTGTATTCCATTGACTTATAGTAATAGTAGCATTACTATTATTGCAATAGTAGCATTACTAGTAGTGGTTATAATCTTATTACATATAACTGCATCAAGTATTGATATTATTTTGCCATATACTTTCTGCGGAGGAGAAGAAGATGATTATCTTTTTCCAGTACAAGTCTATGTAAGTGTACTGAAAGGTAAACCTTATTGTATTTAACTATATGGATTTATTTAGTAAAATGGGTTTGGATTACAATTGCAATGCCCTTCTGCTCAGATCAAGCATTCTAAATAAATTAGAGAGAGTGTCTCACAGAAGTTCTGTTCTTCTCTTAGATTACAAAAGAACACATTAAAAATCCATCATGAAGTTAGATTTGGTTTAGCTGGAAAAATCTTTTTGAAAAAACTAGGAGTGCAGTTGTTTTGCCTGTTTCAGTGTGGCTTGGTATAAAGAAAGACAGAGTCCAGGTATTTGACTGGATAAGCTTTACGCATTTATTCAGCTGAATAAAGACACCCCCCCCCCTTAGCAAGAGGCAACACTGAACATACTTTGACAGTCATATTTATATGTTTGCTACATTGTCCACTTCTCCACCCAGAAGCACTGGCACACTCCACCCCAGACAAGCTGGCACACTCTAGATAAGATAAGGAAGTACAGAAATAGCCATCCACTGCCATCCATTGGGTGTCATCTCAGGGACTTTGGGTGTTTCCTGAGGAACTTTCCATGACCTTGAAGGCCTGCAGAGGCAACTGTGCCATCGGCACATATGCTCCCTCTACACCATCAATTGAAATATTAGATTCCTGGTCAACACAGTTTTCCCAAACGAATAGAGAATATTATTATTATGATTTGGTAAAGGAGCATGGTTTGCAAAATACCTCTGCCTCCAAGCAAGTGTTCCTCTTGAAGAGGAGCAGCACACCCTATAACATTGCTTTGGGATGTGTGACTTCAGAATGGGTGACACATAAGACCACAGCCAGAGACCATTGCCACTGAGAGCTGCATGGTAGGTTTCTTTGGACTGATGATGGCTGCTTTGTGCTCTAGACTGAGAATTGTGTCATAGTCTTTCCACACACCCACATCTTGCTTTTTATCACTGCTGGCATAGCTTGTTGTGTTTATATTTTGACAGACAAACACATCACAGAAACAACTCATGTACTGATCTACGTGGGAGATAAGACCTCTCAGCTTTGCTTCATTGAAAATCCAACTGACAGCAACAGGGAAAGTCATTGATTTCTGCCAAACCCATTGTTGACAGTTTAGGGTTACAAGTTCACAGGGACGGTGCTGCCTATGAAATGTAGACTGTGTGCATTTCAAGTTTTAACACTTTAGCTGAGGGTCTGACAGACATTTCCTTGCCCTTCTGCACTCTGTTATATAAGAGTACTGCAAATATATTGGTTAATTTCCTGGTTTATTGTGTGGTATGTGGCTTTTTCTGTATGTGTCTGAAATAATGCCTGCAAAACGTATAAAGCAAATCAATACTTTCCTTCCCCATGGTTTTTCTTGATTCATTGGATGACTATCAACATATTTAATTAATTTTATTTGGCATCATTTTTTGAAAAACTTCTTTAATGCAATTCCATAATTTGAACTCTACAACATTCAATTTCTGCTCATTCATTTTCAAACGTCGCCAACTTTCTTCACTTTCCAATCTTCTACACACACATAGTGTTCTTATAGGTTCTGTTTTGAACAAATATTGACCCAGACATTGTCCACATTGGGTTTTTTTATTGCCCAGCTTTAGTTTTTGCTAGATAAAAATGAAGGCATACCATTCTTTTGCAGCAATGATATTTCCTTATTAGGGTTAAAATAAGAATAACAATAAAAGAAAATTGTGGTTTTTAATAAATAAATAAGATTACATAGAATTCACTGAATCTTAAGGCTAAACTGCTAAAGCTTCTGTAAAGTTGACAAAGACCAATCAACAAAAGCAAGTGATAAATCCTTTCCTAGAATTTATTAAAGCATGCTACAGCTTTGTGTGGATGGGTGGGCAGGTGTGTGCAGGTGTATGCTAGGATGAATATAAAACACTTACTAAAGAAAAAGTTGTATGTATTACTGATTCTGCCTCCATATGTACTGTATGTCAATAGGATTCAGTGGTCCCCAACCGTTACAGAGGGGTGAGGGACTGGGGAGGGGAGGGAAGTGGTGGGCTGGTGCACATGTGTATGCGCCACTCAACTTGCGAGAGCGGTGGGCTGGCACACAAACACATGCATGCACAGCTTGACTTATGCAAGCTGACCTGTACATATGCATGCACGCCGGCCTGCTGCTCACGCAAGTCGAGCTGCATGTACGTGTGTGTGCATGCCGGCCCGCTGTTTGCACGGCTCATTTCCAAATAGGCCACGGCCTGGCGGTTGGGGACCCCTGTTTTAGATTGATAGAAGAGATTAAGTTCTATTCATGGGGGATGCAGGTGTTAAGCTGCTAAGTTTAATGTTAAGCTTGCTATGCAAAAAGTACTAATTCATATGCTATATGGCATGCAAGTCATTTCCAAGAGAGAGGGAATAACAACAATGGAAGTTTTTGATTCAAAATAAGGAATATCCAAAGTTAGGCAGAAAGACAAGGTTGGCTTCATGTTGAACGTAACCCACAAATCTTAGCCATTCTTGCAGCCTCTGATTGTAGGTTCTTACCAGGAAGGTAGAAGAAGTCCTTTGAAGATGTTTATTGCCACTCGATTATTCATTTCACTCTATTGATATGATGGGATTAGGCAAGTGATTAGTCATGCCAGTGTCCCTCTTTGATGGAGGTGGTCAGTCTAGAAATAAGAAATATATATATAAATAAAAACATATTGCATAAAGTGCAAGATAACATATCAAATAGGGAGGTAAATTGTTAGCAACTTCTGAATATAGCTAATCTTTCCCAAAAGGCTGAGTAGTGAATTTTGTGGCTGTGTCAGTCAATAGTCATAAAGAATAGTTTATATATCTTTCAATGTAAGTATTGTATTTTATGCAGAATGCTAGAACAAATGATGTTTGGCTCAAAAAGCTTGAAATGAAGACAATCTCATCATGTTCAATGGGGCTTGCTCTTAACCAAGCATAAATGGACTTGCAGAATACAAGAATAAAATAGAGGTCATAGCAACAGAAAACAGTAAAGTAGTTGTAGGAAATAGTAACTCTCTTTTACTTTCCTGCATTTGTACTAGTAAAGGTTAGTTAACTGTCAACAATACAATTGATGCAGATCCTAATTATAAACGCTAGCAAATCTATAATGGCATGATTTCATATCAAGTGTTTATTTTGTATTAGAACAATAGCTGTTTGTGATCATATAAACTCATACTTTATTTAGTACAATTTAAGCTGTTTTAACTTTGTGACACTTATGGAAACGAGAATATTTTTGTTTCTGAAAGGGTATGTGGGTGGGTGTAAAGTATCTTTATAAACACAGAATCCATATTTGTAACTGAGCAGCTATGATTAATATTTGTACCTTCTTGAGTTGTGAACATGAATTTTATATATTATTAGTCATAATAAAACTTTTTAAGAAGCATATGCTTTCATGAAGTAGAATCTACTTCATCAGATAGATTAAACTGGTAAAGCTATCTATGAACAAGAAAAAAAATCTTATTAAAACCACATGGTTTTAACGATGATCTCCTAGGGACATCATAATTGATCAGATCACCTTTTTTTTCTATCTATCATCCCCAGAGACCTATTGAGGAAAGAACAGATACAACTTTCCTGAGATATGATCTGGTTAAGCAGTGGGTCTTAAAATTAGATTGTGGGGAATCTACCATAAAGCAAGCAAGCAAAGCATTCTCTTCTTCCTGTTGTGATCTATGTATACTGACCATTTTTCTTCCTGCTTATACATTCCCACTAAAAAATGGGATGATGGTAGGGCACTATAATTTTGTAGCTTACCCCTTTTCCCCAGCACCTGCAGTTATGGATGTAGTTTCCTGTGTAGAACTTCCAAATACTGTAACTGGGAGCGGTAGGAGAGAAAGAACATTAACTGCACTCTTGATCCCAGAGATTAGAAGATGAGGGGAGTCAATCATTGGATGCTTTTTGCCTATGTAAGCAAGGAACATCAGGTTCAGCAGGCTACTTTTAAAACCAGGATTGTGAAACCGATTAGAATGATTGACGATTGGCTTCCCTAATAAGGTTACCAGTGAATTCTGCTACAACACCCAGAATTCAGGAAGCAGGATGAAGAAGCACAAGTTGCAGGAAATGGGAAAGTGATTCATTTCCAGTCCCTTTAGAGCTTCAGCTCCAATACAAACCAGAGATTCTGCAATATGTGTTCAGAAAGACATTAAGCATGGCTGCCCAAGGACGAGCAGAGGCTTAGCATTATTTGGCAACATATTAATGTTGCAATTATGGGACTTGTTTTTATATTGAAGTTTTATGGTAATTTTCAAAAGTTCTCCCATTTCCAGTTTCAACAAATTGAAATTGAACATGGTTTCAACAAATTTGATAAATACAGAGACAACACCTTGCTGTCATATTTAGTTGATCCTTATACAGAGAATATAATGCAACCATATATCTGTTAAGTAAAGTATGCCTAATAAGGAGTGTATGAATCTATATTCTTACTTCTATATTCTTACTTCTATATTATATTCTATATTATATTCTTCTATATTATATTCTTCTATTTTTCTCATATAATTATTTGTTCATGAAAGCCATACCATATCTGCCCACTTAGCCTTTGCTCATCCATAATAGATTGTTTAGGAACCAATAGAACTGGCTCATCTATAGTTAAAATGAGACTGGCTATAATAACAACAGATAGAACAATTCCATGCTGATAGAAACTGTACTTTAATATCAATCATATTTTATATTGCATACACACACACACACACACAGAGAGAGAGAGAGAGAGAGAGAGAGAGAGAGAGACATACCCACAATATATAGTGATATTTTAGAGTATAAGCTCTATCAGCAGGGAGTTGTTCTGTCATGATGATGCTGTACAAAGGCTAATAAAACTGCAATAGGATGAGTCAGGAGCCTTTCCTAACCCTTTATCTGTTTTAAACAGACCTGGATAGTCACACATTATTGTGTGGTTTCATTTACATAGTTTAATATAGGTGATTTTTAAAGGCTGATTTCCAACTTAACTCCAAATTCATTTTATCTTTCTGCATCACTGTTCTTCATTTCAATGGAATTTTTACCAATGGGTTTGCAAATCTTCTTTCTCCTAGCGTGTTTCCATAAGTGCAGGGTCCTTTTCAGATAATTGAACGCCATTTTGCACAGTCAGCTGTGTCTCCAGGGTGCAGGCCCATGGCTTGCATATCTTTGTTGATGGTGTCTTGCCATCTCTGTTTTGAGTGCCCGCAAGATCGCCAGCCATTGACTTCTAGTTGGTAGGTAGTCTTGGCAACAGTGGAAAATGCTATTCTCAGGACATGTCCATACCAGCAGAGCCAGCCTTCTCTCATCTTCTCTATAATTGGTTCTACACCAAAATGTTGTCGAATGTGTCATTTGTGATGTGGTCAAGAAGGGAGATGCCCAATATCCAATGGACATTCACATTTCCATGGCATGGAGATAGCTTTCGGTCCCTGTTGTTGCTGCCCAGATTCAGTGCTATACAGTGCAACAGAGTGGATGGTTGTCTTGTAAATCTTAGATTTAAAATGGGTTGGCATTCATCTGGCATGTAACACACAGTGAGTTCTCACCAACGCATCCAGACTGCGTTCACCCTTTCTCGCACCTTGCCATTGATGTTGCTATTACCTTGGAGGTGGGATCCCAGATACCAAAAAATGCACACCTTCTTTAGGTTTTCTCCATTGATTTGAAGAATGAGTTGTGCAAATGCAAGTAGATAAATAGATACTACTTTGGTGGGAAGGCAGCAGCATTCCTCAGAGTATAGTCATGCTGTCCACATGACCATAGAAAATGTCTTTGGACAATGCTGTCTCCCTCGGCTAGGAAATGGAGATGAGTCAGGCATGACTGGATGGGAAATTTTTACCTTTTCTGGGTGGGTTTTTTTTTTTACTGCCCCAGACAGTATGCTTTCTTCCTTCTCTTTTTCAATATTTATTTAATGTTGATGGTGCATTAGAAGCCACAGAAAACAAAGGAGTGACTTTTTTCCCGATTAGATTTTTTTTTTATCTCTAAGAAAAAATTGAATGGTGGAAGAGGCAAAGTTATGTCCGAAATAAAGAATCTCCAATAAGCTCTGTAGCTATATTCAAAACCTCCAACTCCATGTGATTAGATTCACATGAGAGAATGAGTGAGAATGAATTCATTTGGCCAGGGTGACCTTTGCAGCCCAGAGCCTTCTTAGTGCATGTACACTTTCTGCACAATTTAGAAACTTAATTAGCCATGGTTCTAAATCATGTGGGGAGATTTGCACTGCAGATATTCAGCCTGTAGTGCATGGAGAACTGTGACACCAGGCCATGATGAAGGGGACAAGGCCACTGGTCTTACCCTTACTCTTTCACTGTCAATTTATTCTAATTGCATGTATGTGAGCACACAGGAGAGTGAACTTCTATATAAGAGTCAGATGAAACCTAGATTCCTGGTTAACTGTCTTTTAATGGGCTGACCTGCACAGAATTCATGACATCTGTCATTCAAGGGCCATTAACAGTAACTTTCTGATGGTGTTCTGTCTCTGCCACTTTGTGCCACATATCATTGCTGCTTTCTTCCAATGCATTTAAGCAAGCTTTGCTTTTGGAAGTCCCTAGAAAGGAATAGTGGCTATGTGGATACTGGCATGATTCTCTAGGGTATAGTAATTAAATCTGGGTGGTATTCAACTTAAATCCACACTTGATCTATTCCTGATGAGTACTCTTGTATGCTAGCAAAAGCTAAGCATGGAATCAGTATGAACTACTTATATGTTACACATTTTAAACTAAGGACACAGAGCTATGAGAATGGGAAAGAACATTAAAGGACTAGAGAAAATAGTTGCTGCTTAGATGCCAGCTGCTTAGATGTGTCTTGGATTGATTTCAGTATTTCCCTTCTGGATATGTACGTAACTAAATCCACAAGTGCATATGAGAAATATATAGTGAAAATAAGCCTGTGCAAGCATTCTGCTGATTGATAACAGGCATTGGGTTATCAATGCCTGCACCCATCTCAGAGATAATCCTTCCAGGATAAGGGACGAGATCTTCCTGGATATAGCTGAATGGACATGTGAAAGCTTTGTTGCAAGTGTACAGACTGTTCATGCAGATATCTGCAGGCAGGACTAAGTCGTGTGTGCAACACTGAGGGCAAAGTTATATGCTTTCCCCATCTCATATGTTTATGTTTTCAGTAACTAGCATATTTGAATAAGCCTCATGGGTCATTAGGATAGAAAAGTGAAAAAGAGTCAGTGGATTGTTCCGATATATGCATTTTACATTATGACAATAGTGGATATGACTTAAAAACAGAGCTATTTCTATAGAAATAAGATTTTATTGATTATTTGATTGTGGTTTAGGACATTACTTGAACCTAGCCATTTGTGATTCACCCAATAAATCAGGTAAATTGTGACTTATTGTGATGTGTGGTATAAGAGAGTGAAAACTGGTTGCGCAGTTGACTTTATTTCTTGTAGTTTGCCTTTAATTCTGTTTCCAAACAGGCATTCTAGGAAGTTGCCTTGCAGATGAAAGCTCCTATAGCTGCCAGCCCTCAAAGTCAGAGGTTTCTGAAGTTTTATCTCTTCGTGTGGATTGTATGCCAGTTCCAACAGTATTGGTGGAGGAAAACTCTGTAATTACTTTATTTCATTCCTTCACAATCATGGGAGGACTACTCCAGTTAATTCATGACAACATCAAGATTCCCAGAGTAGTGCCACTAAACGCATCCAATTCTTGTAGCTATTGCAAATAGTTACCATAAGCTTAACCTGAAGACCTGGGAACAGCTTATGAAAATATTTACATGTTTTCCATAATAGCCAACAGGGAGAGAAGATTTGTTGTAAGAGAAGAATTTTCATTCTTATTCCAACAGTCATGAGGGTAGACTAAACTTAGTGGTGCTTAGTTGATTCGGGTACCTCAGACATCTAATGGCTGAACAGAGATTCAAATCTGTACTTCCCAAATGTATTGCCTTCAGTGCTACACTTATTTTATAAAAAAATATATGATGAAATATTAACTGCTCATAAGATATTGATATGTTAACCAATAGCCTTACATCCTTTATTTTCTTGTTTCTTTTATTTTGCTCTGTTACTGAACAATGATATGGTTGTTTGTTACAGCTGATTCTGTTGAGATTCAGCAGGTGCTTTACTCGTTGGTTTTTATATAACCCATGGCTAATTTTGAAGTGCTGAATCGATTAACAATTTACAGGATATGGATAGAGCCATAATTGCAGCCTCTGTTTTGCTGGCCAATCCAGTTCCCATTTAAATCAATTGCAGTTTTCATAGCAATTTCAGCAGCAGCCAGACTAGGACTTTTATTTTCTTTTTTCCTAACCCTGCCATTACTAGGAATTGACTTTTGTCTTTGCCCAGGGGCCTCAGTGGCAGGCACAGCAAAAAGAGAATAGTTTTCAAAGTAGAATAAAGAGCAGATCTGCACAAAGTTGAGCTTTTTCCAGGGCATGGGACAGTTTTCTTCCCATTTTCAAATATCTTTAACTGGAACTCTGTGATGTATCTTTCAAACCTTTAATTAAGTCCTCCCTCTGTTTCAGTATCAAATAGAGTACATGCTCCCATTTTTCTTCCTGCAGTGCTTAAGCATAATTTGGTGTCAAACACATGCTCTCTGACTAAGGTCCAACCAGATTTACTCGCAAATGTGGTTGGGTCGATAGCATTTGTTTCAATTAGATTTACAAAGAACCATTATGGTGCTTTGACATTCCAGTTGAAAGGGAGATTGTGGGAGGAGAGGGAAGACTAAGACCTGCCAAGCCCTTAACTAATTTATGATTTTAAAAAAGAGAAGAAGATGGTGGTGCTAAGAGGCAGGGAAAAACCACAGCTAATACCACTGGCAGGAGTGTTGCACAGCTCAGGGGCAGTCAGTTGCCAAGGCAAAGCCTGGTACCTATATAGACTGTCGCAGCTCTATTGAGATGAGAAAATGATTATAATCAGGCATTTTTGGATCATGGCCACAGTTCTCTGTCCAATGAGAAATTACTGTCTTAAAAGCTTGAGTGTTAGAGGCGCAGCATATGAAATACTAAGAGCAAGAATGAAATTTGAACCTTGGTGTTCCTTTTTTTCATAAAATGCCATAATCTGGGAAAATTATTGAGCTGAAAGAAAGAGAATGACTGGCTGAAAGTCACCCAATCGACTTTCATGCCTAAGACAGAACTAAAACTCACAGTCTCCTGGTTTCTAACCTGGTGCTTTAACCTTGCCCACTGTGACCCATGTGCGTCTGAGAGAGTGCATCCACTCTGCCAGCATCGCAGAGGATGGGGTCCCTTGGGGAAACTCTGGCATAGCTACAAATTCAAACCCCATAGCCACTTTAAAAGGAGTACATCCCTAGCTGCTACCTACTAGACTAAACTGGTTTCAGATATGGAAAACATTTGGTTTTGCCAACAGAAGTACAGTACAATTTTTTTCTGTGTCGGTCTAAATGATATGTTTAAGCTGTACAGAGAATTGAGCTTGATTTGATGCTCTGGCTAATTTCAAATTCTGATTCACTTTAGAGTATACATACTAATCTTGGGTTCCTGGTCATAGTTTACCACAAAACCCACCCTTCCTCATTTGCTATACGGATGGGGGTGATGGGGATTGAAGTCCCACAGTATTTATGGAATCTCTGTTGTGCTTGGTGTGAACATCTGAAGCTCACTTTTTCATTTTCATTGTCTTCATTAGTAAACTGGGTCTACCATGCACAAAATGGAGAGGAAGAAAATGAAGAGATTTTGGGGCTAGGTGGGAAGAAGAACAGACACATTTTCAGTGATCCAAAGAAACTTTCCCATTTCCATTCAGCACTCAGAGACAAAGTCCATCCAAGTAAGAATTTATTTAGAGAAGTCATGTTGGCACATCTGGGAAAA
>JANHJO010006323.1:475968-491182 GCA_032468235.1 Pseudoxyrhopus heterurus | reverse complement strand
GACAGAGAAGGAGGTGGCTGGATGGAGTCACTGAAGCAGTCGGTGCGAGGAGCTTAAATGGACTCTGGGGGATGGTGGAGGACAGGAGGGCCTGGAGGAATGTGGTCCATGGGTCGCGATGAGTCGGACACGACTTCGCAACTAACAACAACAACAACACATATACTCGGACTTATTTTTAGATCCTCAATCTATATCCAATGAAAAAAATAACAATAATCAGTTCTGGGGATACATCTGAAGTAGCTTGAAGCTTCATGCAACCTATCTCTGATATTGATTGACGCTGCCTTTTGCTAGCTTCAGTGCTGATTAATTTCCAAAGTTATCCACCACTTCCTTTCCAGTGCCAGCTAAATTAAGTGTACCAGCTGTGTGTGCCTATATCACTGTGTGTGGGGTTGTGTGAGGTTGTGTGTTTCGCCTGTTGTCTTCCCAGCAAGGATGGGGAAAACAGCTGAATGGTGGGGAGGGTTTTTTTGAGTTCACTTTTGCATCTCTGTTAGTCATTTCGGCTTGTGGTGTTCAGAATGAGTCACCGTCCTTAGAATGTTGTCTTTTTTAAAAAAAATTGATTAATTAAGCCTTGCTTAATGAGCAGCTATATGTATAATTAAAGCAGAAATATATTTTAAGCTTTCTATTAATTGGTGATTAATTAGAACTAGGGTTTTTTTTTTTGCCTCCAGCACAGTGAGAACTGTAGCACATTCATCAGCAAATGCATGGCTGGCTTCCTTTGCGTGATCATGTCAGGAATGCAATATCTAGAGTATTTGAGATGTTCCTTTGGCACTTGTTTTAGATAGGTTGCAGAGACAATCACATTCTTTATTTCGTTTCCAAGGGATACATGCCAGGAAAGACATCCCCCCCGCCCTCTGCCACCAACCCATCCCTGGCCCCTTTTCACACAATGAATCTCTGTTTATAACCGGACAGTGATCTAGAAACATGCAAGATTATTCTTGGTTTTCCTTTGAAAGAGCTCTTCTAAAATACTGTATACCTCGACTCGCAACAGTTCGTTTAGTCACAGTTCAAAGTTACAACGGCGCTTAAAAAAGGGGGGTCTTACAACCATTTTGCACACTGGCGAACGTCGTAGCAGCCCCATGATCGTGTGATCAAAATGCTTGTCGACTGGTTTCATACTTATGACCGTTGCAGTGTCCCAAGGTCCAGGAGGTCAGCTTTTGGCAAGCAAAATCAGTGAGGAAGTCAGATTCACTTAACTACCGTGGTACTAATTGATCAACCGCAGTGATTCACTTAACAGCTGTAGCGAGAGATGTCATAAAATGAGGCAAAACTCACTTAACCGCAGAAATTTTCGGGCTCAATTGTAGTCGTAAGTCAAGGACTACCTGTGCCTGTGTTTGATACCATAGAATAGACACAGCGAGGTTTCCACACTGTTTTACACAATGAGAGCGGCACCCAGATAAAGCCTCCATACCCATTGGAGAGAATTATGGAAAAGTTTGATTGGCCACGAAGCATCCTGCCATCTTTTTCTATTGCCCAAATTTCACCCCCTCTTAAATTTGAAATAGCTTCTCCAAGTTCTGTTCAAACTGTTGCGTAGGTGGGCTTTTGAAATTAAACTTGAAAAGTATTTTGGCACTTCAAAAGGTACTTCTTAGGACTGTGCACATTTTGAAAATGACTAAGATGTATTTCGGATCTCCTATTCCATCAGACACACTGGCATGGTTATATCTTGGTTTTGCTCAGTGTAACCCAAGTAGAATCCCAAAGGTGCTTTTTTCAAGAGGCAACTGGACTTTCTGGTTTTTCTTTGAAGATGTTTTGCTTCTCATCCAAGAAGCTTCTTCGGTTGTGACTAGATGGTGGGGAATGGAAGGATTTATACGCCTTGCAGACAGCTGGTCATTTGCATTCTTTTATCGGGTGGTTAAAATCATCTGGAGATGTATCTGTGTCACCAGGATCACCTGATTGGTGCAAATTGGTGTGGAGCCTTCTTGGAACTGTTGAAAGGACTGTGTTGTAGATTGGAGATAGATTATGTCGTATCCCTACCCCTCTGTTGAGAGAGTGCTGTTCAATTTTGACATAAATGCCTCTTTAACCCCTCTTTCAAACCAGCGGTCCTCTCTGTCCAAAATACGGACTTTGTTGTCTTCAAAAGAGTGGCCTGTGTCTTTTAGCTGAGGAAGTTTCTCATCAGGTTCTCCTATCACCCCTTTGGTCAGATTTTGACAGTGAGAAGTGGACTGAATCCCTGTTTGGGATCTTTTAGACTCATGGCTGATGCAGATTTGAGTGCTGGCATCCATTTGGACTTTCCTTGGACATTTTAGTGTTCAAATTACTTTTGCAGGCAGTAGTGGGGGGGAAATTGTACCTAATCTCATTATAATCCTTGCTCAGTATTGTTGAGCTGCTTTGTAACAATGGTTGGGAATTGTTTTCCATCTCATTTCATTGTTGTAGAATACATTTCAAATGATCCCAGAGCATTGTTTGCTAAATATAGACTTTTCAAAGTAATGCCTTCCTTTATTCTTGTCTACCTTGTGCTGCATTTCCCCCTGATTCTTCCAATTTACTCTTTCTTTTTCTGTAGGTTTCTCCAGATTAAAAATGATGTTTGTCCCTTATGGGGTATTGATTGTGTACTATCAGTTGAGCTCACACACTGACAATTACATGTAACACCAAGGTAGCTGTGACAATGAAAACTAGTTACCATGGCAGTGAAAGGCGCCTTTGCCACTATGAGTTGCCTGCTCTATAGTGATAATCATGCTGTTCATTTCATTTTAATTGAAATTTAAAATAACATTCTTGAGGATGAAGCAAATGGACTTTTCTCTCTCCTATTTTTATTTCAACCCTTACCCATTTTTTTTATTTGCTCCAGCAAGAAAGAAGGGAAAAGTGGTGCAATTAGAGATTTAATAGTAAATATTAACTTGCTGATGGACTCTTTGCAAGCTGTCATTTTATCATCTTAGAAGAATCTGGATTAATATTGAAACATATATAAAAGTTTCCCTCCATCCAATATTTGGCTTAATTTTGTTCTTAATTAATTCCTAATTTTCCTCAAAAGGGATTTAATTTATTCAATACACCTGTTTCTAAATGTCAGGTGGTTCAGAATGTTAGGATTTTTTTTAAAATTCAGTGCAAAAATCTACAATAAAGTAGGAAATTAACCTTTGAAAATCTTTGTAGAATCATTAGTCATTTCCTCTGAATGGGATGAATCCAGGTGGAGAATTAGACACAGTCTGGTGGATATTGATAGATGGAGACAAACATAAAACTATGAAGAATTTAAGTTATTTCCTGGAACACAGCTTCTTCCATCTGAATGGGAGACAAAACATCTTTTTTAAAAAAATGTTTGCTTCTTGAATCACTATTTACCTCAACGTTTCCCTCAAGTTTTCAATGAATAGAAATCTCTATAACATAAAATATAGATTTTAAAGATAAACCACCAAGCATTTTCCGGCAGTTCCCCAGTACAAGTGATGCAATTAATTAAGATTGCTCTTAAAAAAAAAAACCTCTTACTTGAAAAGCTAGATCAAAAGATGTATGTTCAAAGACTGAATTATCATCAGATAAACCAATAGTAGTCAAAGATGGATGTCTCAGGCTGATCATACTAAATGGTTTGAGTCATACCAGAGAAGACATTTTCGTAGCAAACCAAAATCTAAGCCTTTCCTTGTTGTTTGAAAAAAATAAAAACAAATAAATAGTTGGCACTTCAAAATATACAACAGAAATTCATTTGGCTGCCTTCTCATTATTTCAATCGAAATACCCCCTCCTCCCCAAAAAAACACACTATCAAAAAGTGGTTTTAAGTACCTTATGGGAATTAAGGGAGGGTGCCAGATGAACTTCCAGTAGCAATGGAAACCACTGCAGAATTGAATTGTCTCTAAGCTTATCTCCCTTTGGTTTCTCCCAATAATGGACTCCTCTCTGTGTATGCACACTTCAGGAAGATTCCACCTGGAGGAGACTTTCCCTGAAATACCCTGGAGCCAAGCCATCTAATATTTTGTAAGTCAAAACTATTGCAGGTGAAACCGTTACTCACTCACTCACTCACTCACTCAGTCTCTCTCTCTCTCTCTCTCTCTCTCTCTTTCTCTCTCCCCCCCTCTTTCTCAGAGACTGAGAAAACAAGAGGGAGGGAGGGAGGGAAGGAGAGAGAGGGAGGTGGGAAAGGAGGAAATCTGACCTCAGTGATAATTATTGAAGTAGGTTTTATAATATAATAAGATATGATTTATTTGCAAGAAATGCATAAGGATACACAAAACCCAGCTCCTAGCTAATTGCATCCCACCAGGAGAAGAGTCTGAAAGTATAGGTTCTATGAATGTGTGCCTGAGAACATAAACAGAAGGGATGGATATAAGATTAGCAATTTCTTAGACAAAGGCCAACAATGTAACAGAGAGAACACAGAATAAAACTAGCTACACTTACCGCCCCCTTGTGGTTATGAGGCACTAAAGAGTCAGTACTAATAAATTCACACTTCCAACCTTCAAAAGGGCTTAGAAATCTACCGGTGAACAATGCAACGATCAGGTCTAATATCTAGTGGCTTTTAGCTACTAGTACCCTGAACACTGCATTTTGTAACAACTGCTTCAAGAACAAGCCCAGGAAGAGTGCATTTTATCAAACTAAATACTTCATGAAAATAACGCCAATTATATCTTTGCCAAGTTATCCGATTCCTGTATTGTGTTAGCCACCATCACCCTGCCCCCAATTGCAGCAGGGGCCATGAGTCTAAGAGGACCCAAAGTTGTGGATTTGCTAATGCAGGTGAAAGGTTACCTCATCCAGAGCTCATACTGGAACCAAGTGTAAGTTTAATATTTCGAAACAAGCAGCATCTCCATCCAATAATCTGAATTTATTTCTACCCATCCAGATTATCACAGCATCCAAGCAGTGGATAAGGCTTTGCACACCATTTCTGGATTATCCAGCAGGGGGTGATGTACTGTTGAGAATATACTGATGAACTGTATAAGTATGCTTTACTGTTCTTATCACCACAATGCAGGCTAGGACATGGATTTATATCAGTAGTTATGTGACTTTTTTTTAGTTCTGCTACCATCACTCTATATATCTCTGTACTCATTTTCTGGAAACTCTTCAGTAAACCAATGGGTACCCTGGGATCTGTGATTGAGAACAACCATTTGAGTACAATTACATCCAATGCCTGACCACTTCTAAATAGTCTCCAAATACAGTAAATCACAGGGAAACCCCCCACGTATGGCCAAGAGCCAACTTGCTCTAGCTGAGGTCTGAGGAGAATATACTCAAATTATATTAAATTTAAATTTAATGTTAAATAGGTATCATCTTTACACAAGTCTGGGATGGCAGCAGTATCATGCTTACAAAAAGTAATCTGACTGTAGCAATGCATTAATGGCAATGTTCTCCTTTTTTGATCATACGCCATCTGTTCTGAGGTAAATACTTGCTCTAATATTTGGCTATAAATCAGAACTGAGGTGAGATAACCTCAAGCCACAGTGGAGGCCATCAGATCCAGATAAGCCATGGATCATGGAATTATTAGCCAAGAGAGCTTAATTACCCACCTGGTAATGAGCTTGAGAAATTCAGAAAGGGTCACAATTGGGCATCAGAGAAGGTGATAACTAAAAGCAGTCTAATGTGTCCCTGTGGCTAAGTCTAATTTAGAAACATTCATAACCAGGGATCAGTATAGCAGTGCAAAAGATCATCATCAAGATGTTACATATACTACAACCATCCTTCTCATACTTGATGTGTTGATTGCTGGAGAACTCAACATGTTGAAGATAGATATCTCAAAAGGCTACATGCCCATCAATGTTCAGGCAATATTTAGTTTAATTGTCTATGTTAAATTTCACCAGATGCAGATACTTTAAAAACACTTTCCTTTAAAAATGTTACTGTTTTAAAGACAGATGAAATAAAGATTTAATTTTTATTAATTTGTATATCCTAGTTACAGGTACCACCACATCTCCTTCAAACTTAACTGTGTTTTGCTACTTTATAATTGATATTCAGGAAGCAGTTCCCACTGGAAGCTACCAGCATTTCCAAAAAGCCTTCTCAGTGCTTCATATAGATCCTGTTCACATAGCATATTTAATTGGGTCATTGTGTGTGTGCCTCTGCATGTGTGCAGTGGGATAAGGATATCATGTGAACTCCAAAACTAAATTCACTCAATCAATTAACCCTTAGGGATTATATTCATCTCCAAATAGATCTAGGTTGATTATGACTAAACTAATTTTCTGCAATTAACTAGCTCCCCCGTGTTGCCCAAAAGAAGTGGAAAGTGGCTGCCTTCACAGCAAATTTTTCAGAGTTTGAGGGGACTAAAATATGGCCAGTACACAACTGCCTAAGATATCCTAGATCCTGGGATGCTACTGCATTCAGAGCTGAGATAATTGGCCAAGAAAAGAGATTTTCTCAGATAATTTTGTCTGCCAAAGTACCAAGGTAGATGGCAGAACACTGTCTTTTTTTTTCTTTCCTATGGCCCCAAATTTCAACTTCTCTCCCCCATACTCTCTCTCTGGAACCCTGCAGGTTCCTAAATATTTATGTATTTATTTAACTGTGACAATCCTATATATGTATATTCAATATAAACAACATGCTAAAAATCCACTTTAGTTTCTTTCAGAAATGCTCCAGGTTTTTTTTTTAACCCAAATAGAGTCCGTTGTGCTTTAGACTGTCTAAACCAGTGGTTCTCAACCTCAGTAACTTTAAAGTTTGTGAACTTTAGTTCCCAGAATTCCCTGCCAATTCTGGGAGGCAAAGTCCAGACATCATAAAGTTGCTGAGGTTGAACAACAGTGATCTAAACATATTCCTCCTCCAATAAGAAAACAATTTTCTGTGAGCATTTGTCATGTAAACAAACACCATCAGCCAATGTTCCAGAGCTATTCCACCACATGAAAATCTAGCACATAAAGTTAACAATTCACAAACACAGCAAGTTAAAGGCAAACATTATCATTAGAGAAACAAACAAATAGAATATATTCTGGCATAAACTGTAAGAGTATCAGAGTGAGCAAAATGAGTTGAGAGGTTATGATTCCAGAAAGGAAGCCAGCAATAATAGTGAGGATGTGTGTGCTATAAATGATAAAAGCTGGCTGAACCACTTTTTTTTCATAGTGATGTAATTGAAAAAGGCTGTACAGCAGTTAGAATTGATTCACTTCATCAAATAAGTTAGTTTCAACAGTCATGAGCAATTTTATGTTTTGAGAAGAAACACTTTCATCTGTTGGTACTGCTGTACATGAACTTAACTTAAAATGTCTTTGAAATTCAGGTCCAGGGGGAAGATGATATTTTAGAAACCCTCGTCTTCCTGTAATATTGCTAGTGCAGTAATGTGCAGACACAGTCTTTTAGCCAAAAAGAAGGAAGAGGAGGATAAAAAAGAAGGGTAAGAGGAAAGAGGTTGCAGGAATTGGGTATGTCTAGTCTAGTGAAAAGAAGGACCAGGTGACATGATAACAGTGTTCTAATAGATATTAGAAGGGGTGCCACAAAGAGGAGGGGCTCAACCTATTCTCCAAGGTACATGAAGGCAGGACAAGAAGCAATGAATGGAAGCTAATCAAGGAGAGAAGCAACCTAGAACTAAGGAGAGATTTTCTATAACAGTGAGAACAATCAACCAGTGGAATAGCTTGCCTTCAGAAGTTGTGCTAGCCCAATCACTGGAGGCTTTTAAGAAGAGACTGGAAAACCATTTGTCTAAAATGGTATAGACTAGATAATATGATGCAAAGAGAATGCATATAGATGTTAATGTGTCAAGGGTCAAGGCACTCATATTTGACAGACAAAATGGAGTGAACTATTTTTTTAATTTTAAGTTTTATATTTTATTCATACTTATAACTTGCTGAATAAACTACAGATCCTAAGTGGTTTGCAGTGATATGAAACACCACATATATGAATGAATAAATAAAAAAATGTCCATGATAAAAGTTAGGTTATTATAAAATGAAATAAACCAAGTTGTATTTATTGGATTTATATCCTACCTGTTTTGTACAGGAATTCAAAGTGGTGTACATAGTGCTCTCTCATCCTATTTTTCCATACCACAACAACCCTAGGAGGTAGGATGAGCTGAGAAAGAGTAGGAGACTCAAAGTCACCCAGTTAGCTTCCATTGCAGAGGAGAAACTGGAACCTGGGTTTCCCTACCCGTAGTTCAACACTTGAACGACTGTACCACACTGGCTGTCATAGAGATCTAGAGCTAAGTAGATGAATTCATGTATCTTGATAAAATGTTTACTAAAGATGGGCAAAATTATACAGAGAAATGTTAAGCCACACATACCTGATAAAAAGATAATAAGTAGTATGTGATCTATTGGATAGAATGTGTCTTGTCAAAAGGAATAAAAGTAGCTTTGGCTGCTTTGTTATATGGAAGTGAGAGTTGGCAGTATCCAGAGAAACAAAATTGTGACTTGACTGTGGTTGAAATATGGTAGTGAAGAAATGTAGTTAATAAAGCAAGAATGAATGGGTGCTGAATGAATGTGGAGTGCAATGCAAAAGTGAGCTGCCAATGTGAAATAAATAACATTGCTTAAAAAAGAGTGGTTGTACAGAGAAAATAAATGTGAACTGAACTGCTAAATAAAGTGAAAGTGTTGAGAGAAGGAAAAAGTTGTGGTTGTTGATGATCCTGGGAAAAACAAAAGGCAATGTATGAAACAGTATGAAGCAAAGCAGTATGAAGCAGAGCATGAGCATGAAACAGAATGAAGTAAACCAGATAAGAGATATCTGACCCAAAAATAGTTTGGAAGACTACAGAGGTATGGAGAGATATAGTCAATGATACTTTCTCTGGCTATATTTTTTTATAACCCCCCCTCCCCCGCTTATTATTTTTATAAATAACTCAAGATGATAAACATACCTAATATTCATTCCTTCTTCTATTTCTTCGTCTTCTTTTCCTACATTCTGCATAATATTGCTATTCCTGAAGGAACTAGTATATTGGATGTGTACATAAAAATGTAGTATTGTGAGATAATGGGAAAGCTCAGTAGACATCACTAAACATTAGAGGAAGTCACTATTAGTGAAACTGTTTTTATGTAGCCTTTAATAGTCTTCCCCAAGCTTTAATGAATCCATATCAGTATATTCATCTGGAATCCAACAACCTGGAAAAGGTTAGTTCGTAATGTAAGATATTCAATAGATTGAATTCCAGTTGCTCCAGTATATAGGACATAAATAAAGGGGCTTATTAAAGAAATATTGGATATTAGATAAGCAGATTAACCAAGATGATTTGAAAATTCTGAACCCTCTGTTCAGAAGCAAAATAAATTCAGTATATTCAAAGCAAGATATTCAGTTTCTAAAAAGAATTCACTAGAATATGAATAAGAGCCAGTTTGGTGTAATGGTTAAGGCATCAGGTTAGAAACCAGGAGACTGTGAATTTTAGTTCTTGTTTACATTCTAACTTCTGGAAATGATCTATTAAGCCTCATAGGAATTTTGAATCCATTACATGCAAAAGGGCTGAGATTAACAAAACTAATTAGCAGAGTACCAAGGAAAAAGTATGTTAGAGAGCATTCATGTGTTACATTAATTCAAAATAAATTACATAGAAAATGTGAAGTTAATTTCTTAGCAAATATTTTCTCAATGAGTGTCTGAACTCTATCCCTAGATGTGTAGCTTGATCTTCGTATGGTTCCATGAAAATCAGTTGAGTTCTTAATTGAATGCCAAATAATTGATTAGCTGATCCTCCTACAGTTCTGTCCCATTGATGGCATTGCTTTTTTTTGTCAATGAATAATTTGGTGTTTTGAGTTGGTGTTTTGAGTTATGACAATGATGACCAAAGAAAGAAATCAGGCAGATGCAGAGAAGATGAAGTAATTAGACAGTTTGATAAGGTGAATCTAATGAGCTTCTTTAATTGGTTGATAAATTCTTATTTGTCTGATTTCTGTTTATGATCTTTATATATTTACATTTATCTCTTTATAATGAGCCGCCCAGAGTCCCTAGGGAGTTGGGTGGCATATACATACAACAAAATAAATAAATAAATAAGTTATATTTATGATTTAGTGTTTATTATAATCTATAAGAAGTTTTATAGATGAATTACAACACTATTAAAATAACTTATGGAGGATATGGCAATAGTTTTTATTGGGAATCATTCTCCACCAACTCTTTAACTATCTAGATGTTTCCTAGCACTTTTAATTTATTTATTTTTCCTTTTTCTAGACAGGTTGGACCCGTATAAACAATTTACTGAACTATTGCCACTCGCCATCTATATTTTGTAACTATGCTCTTGGAGAGCCGTTCTTGAAAGTAGATATGATGCTGGAAAATGGTGCTTTGCTCTGTAGCAGATTAGCTGTTGCTTTCATATCTATATATCAGTGTCATGGAACTTGCCCCAAGGAAGGTGTTGCCAAGTTAATTAGTGTTCATGGGCTCCATGCTGGGGATTCACATTTGAGTTACTATGTCCCCAAACCATTCAAGATAATGACTTACAGCATATATCTATATTTTGAATGGGCCTGGTGCAGCTGAGTGTGGTACCACAGAACTGCACTTATTAGTACTAATTGGTAACCTCACAGGTCTGCTTTGTGCTAAATTCCCAAAATTTCCCGTCAAATAAAAACTTTAGGAGAGGAACGGAGCGATGTTTTTCAGATTGCTGTAACTTGAAACAGTTGCATTTTTTTGAACGGAAAGATTTTCTCCTTGATAAGCCATTAGACAAACTCGACATTAGCTTGAACAAAAACAAGAAAGAATATTTCAGATTTTTTCCCTCTACTTCTGCAAAAAGCTTTCCCCCTGCTGAGATTTTCCCAAGGTTTTTAGAGAGAGAAGGCATTGTAGAGAAAGCATTCCTTAATCTCACAGACTATCTATCAAGTATGTAATGATCTTACTCTAGTGATTCCTTCACAGTGCCTTAACAATCACATCTTTGCTGAAGGGAGAATGGGAAAGTTCTTTGACGTGTCCCCCAGTTTGTGATCAGGCCAATAAAGGTATACAAATCTATGTTAGAGAAAATGTTCCCCTTTTTTGTGGGTAAAGAGACTTGAAATGGTGGCTTTTAAATCTTTTCTGCAATGAAATGGTTTCATCAAGAGTGTTTTGTTCAATCCTAACATAAAGGAGAAAACACTCCCTACCTAATATTAACCTGAGCGTCAGTTTTTTATTTTAAGTTAGCCCATGTTAAAAAGAATTGTGAATATAGTGATATCTGCCTTAGTGAAATTAACATTCATCTAGGATTTCTCAATACAACAGCTCATTATACAGAGCTGCATAATGCAGAGTCAATCACTTCTATTGTAAAAGACAACTGGAATGAAGAGATCACTTGCAAACTGGGGACCTCCTTTGTTTCTAGGTAGTCCTTTGTATGTTGGGAATGGAAACCGTTATTCTGCAAAAAAAAATGTACAGTGTCTTAAGACATTTTAATTCCCATGGTATTATGTACATCAAAAATTAAATTGATCAGCCTGATAACTTTATCTCTAGCTTGCTGACTGGAGTCTTTTAAAAAAAATGTTGTAAGAAAGAAAAAGCTTCCTACATCAGAATCCTTAATTCATACTGTATGTTAGGAAATAATAATAATGAAAGTTTTAAGCAGGCTGATAATGACTTTGAGACAATCACTTTATCTTATTCATTCATTCATTCATTCATTCATTCATTCATTCATTCATTCATTCATATGCCTTGGCATGCACTGAAAGTGTTTGGAATTGAAATCATTTCTACAATACTTCATAGAATATTTTTCAACATAAATATGCACAGGGATATAAGACGTCGTACCCTTTTTCACCCTTCACTAAACCAGGCCTGGGCATGGCCAGCACGTGACACATCCGGCCCACGGGCCATGAGTTTGACAGCCCTGGCTTACAGTCTACAGCAGTCTTGGCAACTTTATTGTGTGGGTACTTCAATTCTCAGAATTCATTCTGGCTGGGGAATTCTGTGAGTTGAAGTTCACAAATCTTAAAGTTGCCAAGTTTGAGGAACACTGATCTACAATTTGGTATAAAGCCAACAATTCAAAGATACCTAAAGATGTGTGTGAATGTAATAGAGTTGCCTTATGAACCATGAGAGATATCGGTTCATCTTTATCTCTTCCTTTTCTTCTCTATAATTGATTCACAGAAATAACTACAGTATCTCAGACATTCAAGAGAGCTGTATTAATTGTATTTCTTCAGAGAATTCAGTAAAGTAGTAGAAGTCAGAGTCCACACAAGAGCATAGCTTATTAGCTAAAAATTAAATCCCAGATTTCCAGAATGTAAATGACTACTATGAAATACCCTAATTGGTAACAGGTTATTGGAGTGCCCTCCTTTCCCCCCTCACATTATTATTTTCTTTGGTGTGTGCATGCACAAGCACTGGAAGAAGATAAAACCGATACTGCTGGATATTGTACACAAGTTACAGGCAAGTTACAGATGGTAGCAAGTTAGAATGACTTCCCTCATGCTGTTCTGTCAGCAATGATCTAGATTACACAGATATCAAGAGCTGCCAAATGCTTTTCCATTCCTACTGGTTTCTGTGCTACCTACAGCTAGAGAGAGATGTGACTAGCATGGGGAATGGAAGTGCAGAAAAGAACTATAGGAAGTCTCCACATACAGGAGAGCAGAAGAGCTGAGTTGGAAGAAAGTCATAAATTTACAAGTCACCAAACTGAGCATGCGGTGGTCAGGAAATAGTTATTTTTTCTATCCTTTAGCTCTTCTTAAGTTTATTAAAATGTGGTGTATTTTTGGTCATTTTAATCAAACACATATTATCTGTTAATCTTAAAAATGTAGACCTGGAGTTCTTTTCTGCTAGGTAAAAGGATTGAGTAGAAGCCACCCTTTGTACATTTGAAGAAATGGGTAGAAAGTTTTTTGCTTAGTCGAAAACTGTCCATCGAGGAATTGCTTTATGGGACTAAACCAGAGAGCACAACTGGATATATCCCATATTACACTGCAGATGTTTTTGTTGTTGTTGTTGTTGTTCTGCTAGTAACAACTGTTAAAATATGGCAGATATTTCTCAGGATCAAAGCAAGACCTTGTGAGTAAGGTAGTTACTTTAATCAGCAGATAATGAAGGAGGCAGAGTAGACAGAACTGTGGGGGATATGTGATCTGCACTTCTGTGCCATTACCTGCTTTGAGGTAAATTTTTTTACTCCCAGACCCTTTGATTTTTTTGTAATTATTTTTTTTAAAAAAAACAAAAGCCCAGGGTAAAGTACAGGTAGTCCTCAGCTTACGACCACAATTGAGCCCAAAATTTATGTTGCTAAGTGAGAAATTTGTTCAGTGAGTTTTGCCCCATTTTACCACTTTTTTCGCCACATTTGTTAAGTGAATCACTTCAGTTCTTAAATTAATAACACAGATGTTAAGTGAATCTAGTTTCCCCATTGACTTTGCTTGTCAGAAGGTTGCAAAAAGGGATCACATGACCCCGGGACACTGCAACAATCATAAATGTGAGTCAATTATCAAGTATCTAAATGTAAATCACATGACCGTGGGGATGCTGCAATGGTTTTAAGTGTGAAAAATGGTCATAAGTCCCTTTTTTCAGTGCTGTTGTAACTTTGAACAGTCACTAAATGAACTGTTGTAAGTCAAGGACTACCTGTACTGTCTTGGCTTCAAGTAGCATAACATTTCAGACTGACTCTGTTAAAATTAATAGTATAAACATAAATGTAAATATAAATATTTTCAGTCCTATAAGTGGACTGCGTCCTCCTCATTTTTCTTCTCTACCAGATAATTACTTCCAAATAAGAGCGGTCTATAGAGGCAAACTATATAGGCAGCAGGCAGGAGACATATTTCCTTTGTGAAGAAAGACCCTATGGCTCTGTTCATTCTTTTGATCCCTTTTTTGATATGAGAAACTATACTGTCGGTTGGTGATCTTTCATGGAATTCCCAAAAATAAAGTTGAAAGGGAAAATTTTCCAGCCAGTCCTTCTGCGGGCCATATGAGCTCCAAACTCAAAATTCTCTGCAGGTGCAGAACACAAGGGTCAACTCTTATAATTGATAGACAAATTGTTCCATACTGGAATTAGTTTGAATTGCTCAATTTCTACTTCTCCAAATTTGCACATCTATTGAAGGAAGCAATATCTTCTGTTTGCTCTAGTTGAAATTTAAGTTCCCAGCTTAAGCCAGACCTCAAGACCCCACACTAGTTGTACTAAGTTTACTTCAAAACCTACCTTAAATATAGTTGAACATTGGCATCATTTAAATGCAGTTGCTTCCCGTTCCTCCGGATTGAAATACCTGTAAAATGCAAATCAAACGTTTAGAAGTTTTGTTTTTTTCCAGCATCTCTTTCACCCACTCACAGCTATTTACTCTGAAATACTCATTTACTCTGTTAGCAGGTGTTTGGGTTGTGTTCAGATTTAGGGACCTTGACAATGTCATCCAGCAACCCATGTGCCATTCACAGGTGCTTGCCTTGACCACTGTAATTAATGAAAAGGAGTTGTTGACAGGCTTCATTAACAGGACATAAAGATGATCAAGGTACTCAGAGATCTCTGGGGGTGAAGGAGAAAACATGTATAAACACATAAGCACTCCGAGATCCATCCATGCATTTGGCTTCTGAATCTCCCTGGAACAGCCCACAAATTTGGATGAATTGATGGGTGTATAGATAAATCTGTTAGCAGTGAACATGCTGCTTTATTATGATTCAAATGCTGCAGAAAAAAGGAACATAAAAGGGAGGAAAACAAAGTTCATAAAAAGAAGTTACTGATAATTGGGCAGCATACAAGTTTAATAAATTATTATTATTAATTACAACAGACCAGCTAGCCTTGCTTGGGCAGCAGAGTGACACACGGTGGCTGCAATTAGTGGTTGTGCTTTTGATGGTACAATATATTGGAAAATAAAGCAGAACTATAGTAAAGTGATTTATTTTATTTTATTGTTCTGTTTTATTTTTTATTTATTAAATTTGTTTGCCACCCATCTCACCACAAAACGACTCTGGGCAACTTACA
>JANHJO010006323.1:396693-419517 GCA_032468235.1 Pseudoxyrhopus heterurus | reverse complement strand
GACATTGTAAACTGCTTAGAGAGGGTTGCAAGCCCTGATAGGCAGTATATAAATACAGTGCTATTGCTATTGCTATAATCAATCAATTTTGTTGTAAATGGTTTTTTGATTTTCAAATTGTTTTAAAGTTCTAAATTTTATATTTCTAGAGTGAAATGCAGCTAAGATACCCTTTTCTATAGGTAGATATCAGTCAATAATAGTTTTGTGTGTTAAACTTCCAATGTGTTCCCTTAATGAAATTTGAATCTGAATATTCAGCATCAAACATTTGCATATTGCATCCTTATCCAACCTGTTGTCCTCCAGATATGTTGGACCAGAGTTTCCAACCATTGGGCCAGCATTATTTAGTAGTGTTGGCTGGGAATAATGGAAATTCTGGTTTAACATATCTAGGGGATATCATGTAAGGAAGGAGCTCTGATTTAATATACTTAAGTTATAGTGTTCATAAAGTCCCTAGAAGTCATGCTTTTTTATACAGCCTTGGAAGACAAGTGCTTTATAAGCTACCTTATTTCTCATTTCCATATGGAGCACTTGCAAAGGAATTTTCTGCATATTTTACCTGCTTTATTTAGGAGTTGGTTGAGGCCCAGGGAACTTGTCCTCATTTAAATAAGATTTTTTTATTACCCCAAAGATAATACTGGAAATATATTTGGATTCGTTTCTTCCACTCCCACCTGCAAGGATTTTATTTTATTAATCCACATAAATGATGACTATTGTCCATCCTTTCTCTGTTTTATTTGATGTATTTTATTGAAGATCAATACAATTTTATTGGAAGCAATTACTACAGATTCCTAGGTGAACCTGATATTGTGGTAGCTTCTTGGGAAATAGAATTAAAACTGTAGGAATTGTGGCTATATCTGTACGAAGGAGAGAGGAAATAGCTGATCTGAAGAAAAAGGATAAAATGCAGAGAGGAAAATGTATCAAGGGAGAAATAGGACAGCTTTCTCCTCCTCCTCTTCCTCTTCCTCCTCCTCCTCCTCTCTCCTCCCATCCAAAATCCAATGGGTTGTGAGGCTGGAAAGGAAAATCAACTGGTACCAGAAGCTGCATAAGATTTTTAGTTTCACTGCTATTTCCTGAACAGAAGAGGCAAACTGAGGGAAGGAAGAAGGAAAAGCACTGTCTCAAACCTGGAACATTAGCAACAACTCCTTTTAGAAGCAAATTCTATTCTTCCTTCATAAAGGTTATACTCCTTTCCTAATTGCTGTTAATGTTTGGCGACCTCTAGAGGTATTCTCCCTTCAATCCAATGGAGAGATACACACAGGTTGAAAACAAATAGAGGAGATAGAATGCATTGCAGGAAAGCTAAGAAGAAATGAATGATAAGGTGAGCCTCCAAATAAGCCAGTTTAGGATTGTTACCATGGTTTTTTTAACCATTTATTTATCACATATGTGAACAAAAGATATTCCTTCAAGCGACCACAGCAACTTTCTAGTTTATTGGGACTGCAACTCCTAAAATTCAGAACAGGTATGGGAGTTGTAGCCTTATCATACCTACAAAGCACTAAGTTGAAGAATATTGAACTACAGTGTTTGTGGAATAGGAGGAGTCAAAGTCTTGGTCTATCAATAAAGGTCATGGTGGAATTAGTTAAAAACAGCCTCTGTCAGCATGTAGAGATGCATGTTCTTCAGTCTGGTTGTTTGTTAGAAAGCTATAAAAAAATCAAATCATAATTACAACTTCCCCCTCATTGTCAGCCCCGTATTTTTAGCCTTCAAAAAAATGCTGGTTCAGTCCATCTTTATAGATATGTTGGTATACAATTCACCAGATGTACATCCCAACTACATGTTTAGGAATCATAAATAGTATACTTTTCCACTAAAACAAAAAAAGTTTGGGATAATTGGGATTTCAGTGGTTGCAGGGAAGGCAAATTATTATGTCCTCTCTGTGATAAAACACTCTGTTCCAAAATCTGATTTTGTAAGGTCTGCTTTGCCATCTCAATGTTTAACCTTCCCACATCCCTTTTCTGTTTTTCTCCTTTAATCTTGCAAACTCTTTCCTTTCTGATCTTAAATTCCTTGTATTTAAATGGAATTTGGTAGTAGTAGTGAACTTTCTCTGGTTTAGGCTCATTACTTGGAAGTATTCCAAAATGAGTTTAATGGAGGAGTGAATCAGGACTTCCTCTGAAAAGCCTTCTGATTATGAGGAAGAGGTGGTGCCTATTCAGGATCAAAACTCATGGGAGGCTGGAGAAAAACAGTAGGGCAAAACTTTTGGCAGAAGCAGAAACATCTAAGAGTAGGAATTGTTACATTCAGATCTCATCATATTAGTCTTTACCATCTAAGGTTGCACAGAGTAGATATACTGAATGGTTGAGTCTAATTGCAGCACTATTCAAGCTGATTAATTAAGGTTACCAAATACAATTTGTAAAAATCCAGAAAACCACTGGATGGTAGGAGAGTTAGTTTCTGATACATTTTTGAGACCATCTAGAGGGTCTCTACACTTTTTTACCCTGGATGTAGCAGCCCAGTACATGATGTTACCCTGGATGTAGCATCAAGTACATTTCAGGGGGGGAAAAAACATTGAACCTGGCAGATTTAACTAAGCTTGCTGTTCACTTCTTCTTGCCGGCAACCTGACAGCATTTGCTGCGTAGGAAAAGAAAACAAAATGTGAGTTCTGACAATTCTTTTCCTTCCCTGTTGCTGCTTCTAAAAAAGCAATTGCCTTCAGATCTTCTCAGACACTTGATTGTGAGTAGGAGCCTCCCTCAATGAATTCAAGTCTTTTGACTAGTTTGAGATTTTGCTCATCTCTACAGTACGTGCAGACAACTTGGATTGCAGCTCTATTTGGAATGAACATGAGAAAAAAGGGGAACTTACGAAGACATCTGGTGCCTTATCAAAACACATGCTTAATTTATATCAGTGTTTCCTTCTATGTTGTACGATAGAGATGCTCAAAAATTGGATGAGTGACAGCTTTGCTGACTCACATTTCAAGAAAGTAGAGTGAAGAGCAGGCTGTCTCTGTTTATACACAGTATAATTTCTTCTTTGCAGAAGAAAACATTTTTTAAAAAAAAAATTAAGCCAGTCATGCCATTTTCACAAGGCTAATAGCAAAACTATGAGTATAGAGCATAGAAACCTATTAAAATATTGTTAAAGGTTAAGAACACCTATCTATGTACTGTCTTGAGTGGGTTCATCTATTAGTGTTAAGGTTAGCCAGCCCTTCTTATTTTATTCTAAAAAAAGGCCTTTGGCATGCATAGGACTACAAATCTGTTTGCTGGTCTTTAAAGCACCTTTCTACCACCTGTTTTAGGCACAGCTACTTTAATGAGCTGCAATATTTGCAGTCCCACAGGCCTCAAAATATCATTTTGAAATTATATCTGAAGTACTGCAAGGTTCTAATTAATGTGACTTCACAGAATATATTTGCTAACTCTTAAACTTTCCTACTCTGTCCCTTTGTGGTATTTAACCATGGGCTAAGAGGATAACCATACTCCCGATTTATAGCATCAATCCCTAACATGGCCAAATGTTCATGTGATCATTGTAGTGATTGGATGATGCTATAAAGTGTGACATAGGTAATTTTAAGAATAAAAACTGACAAAATCAAACAACAAATACAGTACATTTCCTTCTAGTATTGTTGTAAACCATATCTCAGCCTGAAATGATCTAACTCTAGGAAATTTTGTTAATCTTCCATCTTTATTATGAGTGGTACTTTTCATACAGTCTTGAAAGCAAATATAAATTTTAAATTCTAAACAAGTCAGAGTTGGGGTGATCTTCAGTTCTTGTTGTCCTACTGTAAGGTCAGCTGGTGTAGGGTGTGCTTTCCTCATTCTGGAACAATTATTATTCATGAAACTTGTATTTGCTGACTCTCAGTGTCACAACAATGAAATACATGCATACACACATCCGTTCATATATATTGCCTTTGGGTCAGCATTTATTCCTGACAACTCCCTGGACAATAGTTTTCTTGGAAGTGGTTTGACATTGTCTCCTTCCCAGGGCTAAGAGAGAATGACTGGCCCAAGGTCACTCAGTTGGCTTTGTTGTCTAGATGGGACCAAAACCTGTGGTTTCCTGGTTTCTAGCCTGGTGCATTAACCATTACACTGAACTGCCCCCCCATATTTCATATATTGTTAGGGGATATGCAGTATGTGCAAATATTTGGGTTTGTTTGCCACACAGATATAACTCAGCTAACTTTACAAATGCAAATTTCATGTTGGGCTTATTCTTTTATTAGTCCAGAGGAAAGATCATAAAATAATAAGCTAGATGACAAACACAGTAAAGCAAGAGGTGGCAGAAAGGGGGAAAATACAATTGCTATTGAAACTATGGAGTCTGTACTCATAACACTGTTAAAATAAAATGTGGGAGGCAGTTGCTAAAAACAGTCATTACTGTCAGGTTGCTCCAGAGACTGTGTGATTTTAGCATGTACAGCTGATGTTCATGAGCTGTTCTGAATGGGATAAATTGGTAAGTAGGACAATACTGTCACTGATAAGTATAAATGGTACACCTGCCAAAGCACTTTCATATCGTTATAGGATGCAGCACAGGAAGTGGTTTCTTAGCCTGATTTTTTTTTTAAATCAATAGTTCTGCGATGACAATCACCACTTTAATTTTTGACCAGGCAATTCAGAAGAAGTGGCCCAGGGTATACCAGAACTGGTTGGGGAAATAATACGTTTCCAAAGAGTAAATGTGTGTTAGAATTGTAGATAAAAATGTGTAGTGGAATACTTGCATTTCAAGAAGCATGAATTTAGAGGGCAAATTATCATTAAAGTATATGAGGTAGACTTGAAATATTAAAACACAGTGGTAAAGTACAAGAAAAGGTGAATTTTCTAGTACTTTTCACCGTTTAATCTCCTCCTGATTAGTAGATTAAATAGAATATGTGAACAGAGGTGTCTGCCGTATCCAATGTTATTGTCATAATAACTAAAAAAAAAAGCCCTATGTTGTAAGTTCTGACCCTGTTGTAAATGTACACAAAAAAGGCAGAATTCACACAACAAAAGCATGAAGTTAGTTTGTCCTCTCTCGATACTGCCCTTCCATAGCTGATGTCTTTGTATGTGAGAACCAGCACTTCTGACACAGATTGAGTTTAAGATGGTGCATACATTTTTGGCTTTGCCATCCATACTGTAGCACAGTATCTCAGTGGGCATAAACTTTGTACATGTTAATCAAACCCTATAAAGATATAAACAAACTAACATTTACAGGGCAGAAACCATCCATCCAATCGGGTGTTTTGATTTTCTTCACTTTAGATCTTCTAAAGCTCTTTCTTGCATTGTATGATGTTAAGACAAGAACATTTCATTAAAATCTCAGAAACATCCTTTTAACATTTGCAAATGAAAAACAATATTTCCGTCATCAAGAGATTCAGGAGTCCATTTTTGCCTGGGATGACAGTGGATGTTTTACGGATTTCTCTATTGTAATTGAAGCTTGCTTGCTTGTTTCAATGTGTGTGTGCATGTGTAGGTTTTGATGTATATGGATGTGTAGGTATATGTGAACTGATGTTCAAAAGATGGCATGATAAATCCTGGCCTCTGAAAAACAGGCACACATACATCCAGCATTGCACATTTCTATGTTTTAATGTTAGTTTTTATACTTCATAATTGTCAGAAAGATTTGTATTGTATGTACGCTTGAGTGGTATCCCTGGTTTAATAACATGGATCTCAAAAATGTACACTGCTTGTACATAACTGAAAAAAAGCAAAACCCTTTCCTTTTTTTCCCTCCTTTGTTTTGTTGAAACAAAAAAAAAAACCCATTGCTGTTATACTGACACAATATTTTTTTCCCTTCTGTATTTTTATTTTTGTACCTGACAAATTCTGAGTAAAATGTTGCATCTGAAGTTTCTGATGTAGGAGCTGGCCTTGTACTGGGCTTGCCAGAAGTCTCAGTGTTAATCCAAAAATCACCTTGCTTCCCTGCAGTTTTAACAGCAACCTGTGCCTGTTGAAACAAGGCTGGAGAATTTTACCAACCAGTGTGTTTTGTGTAGAGAGATTTCCTGAATTATGTTTACATTTCTGCAAGGAAGCCAAGTTTAAGATTAAAGCCAAAAAAGTGACAGGGAAAGAAAAAAAAAAGCTTTAATTATGCTTGGTCTATAAGGCAGAACTAGCATTTACAGGTAATAGAGAAATCAGCCTTTGTTATTCTATGTGCAAGTTTATGTGCATAACATGTATGAGAATGTGTTCATAATACGTGGTAGATCCATTAAGTATAGAGATATAGGAAGCTTTTCAGCCTCTCAAACAGTTACTAGCCCTGCTTAGTTCCCTGCTAAGTCTGTTTCTTATTTAAAGCTGGTCCCAATGGCTAGCCAGCCCTTCTCTGTATGTCTTCATTGCTAGGGCTAAACTGTTGAATAATGCATACCTTTGGTTAGCGGATAAACTGAGGAGATTTGCCTTTGCTTATGATGAATTAATTAAGTTGGTTTCTTCTTTGCTCCTTTTCAGAGAACGAGGTGCCTGTAGAACACTTGTTTAATACAGCAGGTGGCTAATCAAAGCCCATAACAATTGCTAAAAGTGTGCACTGAAACAATATGAATAGCTGGGGAGAAAGAAGCATTATTGTTGAGGCACCTTCAAAGCTAACCTGAAAATAAAGTAAATGTGTGGATGCTGCATCTTGTGGCGGGATAGCCGTAAGCATCATTTTTACGTAGTTCTATTATTTCTACCATGTCTGAAATGCAAAAACTCAGAGAACCATTAGGTGGGAGCAAAGACTACGTAGCTCTTGTTGATCTCTGGGGGTTTTGCAGACCAGATTCATGTATTTATTTATACAATTTATATAGCCTCTGCCTCATAGTAATGACTCTGGATGATGATTTGATGCTCTACTTTAGGGGGAAAATGTTTTACAGTAAATCTAGGAAGACATGGGCATCATAGTATATCTCTGTTCTTGTGAGTGTACATGAATATTGGATAGAGCAGTGCAGCAAAATCATTCAAAAATGGTTTTGAGAAGTGCTTTAGATCTCAGAATGAGTATATCTTCCTGCTATTCATTAAAGTAGCTTGGCAATAGCACTTAGATTTATATACTGCTTCATGGTGCTTTTACAGCCCTCTCTAAGCCGTTTACAGAGTCAGCATATTGCCCCAATAATTTGGATCCTCATTTTACAGACCTCGGAAGGATGGAAGGCTGAGTCAACCTTGAGCCTGGTGAGATTCAAATTGCCAAATTGCAGGCAGCAAGCAGTCAGCAGAAATAGCCTGCAGTATGTACTCTAACCACTGCACTACTGTGGCTCCTTGATCAAATAATATCAATTAGACTTTTCATATGACAATTATTCAAGTTTATATTCCAATACTGAAGCACTGAAGTTGATGAGTTTTATACTTTAGTTCAATTTGAAATCAATGGACCACATAGGTAAGACTTAATTCTTGTGGCTGAATACTGGAAGGCCCAAACTGAAAACATCAAGGAGGAAAATTAGATTGGACTGTATGGCGTAGAAAACTGAAATGAAACAAAATGATGTATCAATTACTGCAAATCCAATAATTCTTTCATTGCAAGCATAGTCGTCAACAATCAAAGTTACACCTAAATAGATAGACATCACCAGATAAAATACACAGAAATCAAATTACAAGTAGCCCTCATTTAACGATGACAATTGGGATTGACAACTAAGTGAAGCAGTTGCTAAGTGAAACCATGACTATGCTTACAATGATATTTTAGATTTTTTTTTATTTTACAGACTTGCAAAGGTAATAAATGCAAGTATTGTACTCTTATAACTATAAATGGTTACTAAATGAGCCAGACAATAAACAAGGGTTACCTATAACTATATTATTGATACAAGGTTAAAAATCAAAATGATATAAAAAATATTGTGAATAATTGTGTAACAGTTCATGAACTGCACATATTCAAGTTTCAAGTCTAAGTTAAAGGAAGAAAACCAATCGATTTTTATATGTCCCACCCAGCTTCTGCCTGCTTAGCAGTTTGAAAGCATGCAAATATGAGTAGATAAATAGGTATCACTCTAGTGGAAAATGTTCCATGCCTTGGTGTATAGTCACATAACCATGGAAATGTCTTAGGACAACACTGGCTGTCTTAGCTAAGAAATAGAGATGAACACCACCCCCTAGAATCGGACACAACTGGATAGAGGAAACTTTACCTTTTATATAATTGTGAGCATTACCCACCATTTTCAAGAAGAATATCAGTAATCATTATGAAGTTCTGAACCTTAATGTGGTGACATGAACATGAAATCAGACCCAGAAAAATGAGGAAAATCTTCCAAAAACTCCAGAAGGAGGAGTAGATTCAAATCTCAAACTGGTATGCTAAAGGATGCCATGAACAGTTAATTACTGATTCAAAGAAGATGGAATAAAGATGGGAGGAATATACTGAAATTCTATATAGTATAGATGTCAACATCTAAAATACCTTAGCAGATATTCCCAATTTAGAAGAAACTCTAGTACTAGAAGGTGAAGTTAGATCACCACTCCGGTCATAAGCAAGTCAAGAAGGCTAGAAGAATTGATGGAATGTCTGCAGAAATACGATAAGAAACAAAAGAATCTTAAAGGTTTTACACCAAACTCTGCCAACAAGTCTGGAGAACAAAGATTTGAAAAGTGTCCAATGGATGGGGAAAAATCAGACTGCATACCATTGCTAAAGAGATTTAACTGTGTGTGTAAACTTTCATATAATATACTTAATTTCAGATGTTGGCAAAATAATGCTTAGGATCATCCAATGCAGATTAAAGCCATATATGGAAAGAGATATGCCAGATGTTCAAATAAGCTAGCTGAGGGGGGAAAAAAGACTATTATTGATTACAGAAAGACTTCTGATTGTATCAACTATGTCAAAGTGTGGAAGGTGGGAAAATGAGAATCCCAGAACATCTCATTGTTCTCAGAAAAAAAAAAATCTATACACAGGTCATGAAGTAACATGATGGAACAGAGTGGCAAAACAAAAACAACTGGCTGCAAGTTGGCAAAGAAGGTAAGGAAAAGATATATATTGAGGGAAGCTGGATTGACAGAAGACAAGCATGGTTTTAAAACTGAAAAATGAAACTCTGCTATGCTGATTCTACTGCTCTGACAGCTGAAAATGCAGTGGATCTGCAAGCTTTGGTAATGAAAATTAAAGACTACAGTGACAAAAATGGGATTAAAATTAAATTTACAAAGAACCAGTGGATGACAACATGTACAGCACGTCAGCAACCAGTTTTGGAGCTGACCGTGAAGATATTGAAGTGGTGGATAATTTCTTATCTATAGCAGTCTAGTCTATGGCCATTGGTCTATGGCACATTATTTGACTGCTAATTACTGTACTTTAGTATTGATAGTTAATCCTATAAAGCAGAAGTTCCAATAAAGGAGAATATTTGTAGCTCAAGATTGAAATGAGGGGTCTTTGGTGCTCTCTGAACTTGGTTGTTTCCTTGCAGATGTTTCATTACCCAACCTTGGTAACATCATCAGTGTTGGATAGCATTGATAGCAATAGCAATAGCACTTAGACTTGTATACTGCTTCACAGTGCTTTACAGCCTTCTCTAAGCAGTTTACAGAGTCAGCATATTGCCCGCAATAATCTGGGTCCTCATTTTATCCACCTCGGAAGGATGGAAGGCTGAGTCAACCTTGAGCCTAGTGAGATTCAAACTGCCAAATTGCAGTCAGCAGAAGTAGCCTGCAGTACTGCACTCTAACCACTGTGCCATCACAGCTCATGATTGATGGTGTTATCTACTTTAGGTAATGAAACATCAGCAAGAAAACAACCAAGCTCAGAGAGCACCAACGACCCCTCATTTCAACCCTGAGCTACAAATATCCTCTTTTACTGAAACTTCTGTCTTAGAGGAATTAACTATCAATAGTAAAGTAATTAGCAGTCAAATAATGTGCCATAGACTGGTGTATGGTAAAGTACTATTGAAAATATTCAACTGGCGTGACTTATCTATACCTACAAAGATCAGAATTGTACAAGCAATGATTAATCTTGTAATGCTGTAAGCAGGTGAAAATTGAACTTTGAAAAAGCAGGACAGAAACAAACATTGAGAAAGACCATCCTGGAGAAAATCAAAATGTGCGGTGCATAAGAGTCAACATCAATTGATGGCACATCATCATCATGACCATCAAACTATATAGAAACGCCTATACATTTATAATAACTGGATTTATTAGATTTCATTTCATCCAGCTTGACCTCCTCCCATTTCCACAAAATCCAAGTTATACTATCTACTATCTGTTTAACTTGCATAAATGTTTTATTAGTATTTTTTGTGTTATTTGAATTTTTTCTGAAAATTCTTGATTTGATATACAAGTGATAAATACCGTAATGTGTTTCATCAACTAGGTCTCTTGTGCAACATGGTATCTGAGTTGCTAATGTATCTGTCATCATCTCCATTAGTGTCCATCAAGTCCTTTACCTACTTTTTAAAGATTTTTTTAAATTTTTTAAAAAAAGTAGTGGGAAGCTATCAGGCTTGAAAACAAAATGCCTTAAGTACATTCTCTATTTCCAAGACATTTACTAAAATTGTTAAAATGGGATTTTATATTGCTTGACACAAAGCACATTGGAACTGAATGTTAATCATATATATTCAGCTGCAGACATGTTAAAGTAATCATAAAAATACACAATAGGCTTCTGGGTGTTTTATTTGTTTTCACTAGATATACAAATACTTGAAATATACAAATTTCAAGATATGAATGATTCTTCAAGAACAGTCATCTTGATTTTGAACAAAATCCTTAATTCAGTCTGTAGGAGAGGCAAATCATATCGTCCTCAGAGGTGATAGAAGGCATCAATAATTAGAACTGCCACTGATCTCTGTCATGGTGCCATTAGAAACACTGACCAATTGAACATGATTTCTCAGGTCTTGTTTTCTTTATTGGCAAAATAGAGACAAGATTATAGATCTGCTTTTTACCCAGCTGTACTTTTTCCATTCACTTGCAAAATTTGAGAGTCTTCCTTGAAAGGCAATTAAATGTGTCACATAGTACTTTTCCTATGAGGTAAGCGTGTGTGTTAAAGGCAGCTAAGCAAATAATGTAGTTGAGCTCTGATCTGAAGAGTCTTCGAGATCTTAATCTCTGAACCCAAAGCCTGGCAGAATTTTCTTGATTCTCACTGTGAAGGGTGTGTGTGTGTGTGTGTGTGTGTGTGTGTGTGTGTGTGTGTGTGTGTGTGATAATTGACACATTGTTCTGAAAAACATTTCTGAAGCAGTGCTTGATCCTTAGAATGCTAGAGTACCAGTAGTGGCTGAATTTATAATTTACTATAGGTTTCTCACCAATCTATTTGTTTAAACTATTGATTTCCCCTTTGTGCTGCAGTGTATTTATTTGTTTAAAATATGGCTTTTATACATTAAAACATAATAGCATATACCTAGAAGTGACTTCTTCCCAACTATGAATTTAATCGTATTTCTGAGACTTGTCAAAATTTGAGTATAATGCTATGCTTTGGGTATAAATTATGTTTTGTTTTGTCTTTTTACTGAAAAAGTACTGGAAAGCATCTGCCTGTTCTTGTAATATGCAGATGATATCCTTACATCTGGGGTGGAGAATATGTATTAAGGCCGTTCTTTTGCATGGCACATTTAAAGAGAAATGGGGTAAGATTTACAATAAAAGCTGTGGTTTATGAATAACAGACTGATCAAGGACAGGGTTGAAGTAAATCAGTTTTAAGGGTATGCCTCAGCATCTGTTCCCTCCCTGTCACACCATTTTGTCTCTTTACTTCCCAGCTGTTGAGGAAAGGGAAGCTAAGCTGACAGGCTCCTCATTGCTAGAATTTGATGGGATGGGGTTTGAATAAATCATACCATCCTGGAAGATTGGAGAAACGAAGGGAAATAAGTTTTGTCTATTCCTTTTGCATACTGCAAACCCATGACCCAGCAGATTTCTTCCTTTTTATATTTTGATTCTCATCTGGTCCATCTCGCAGAAGAGGCTCAGCCAAAAGCACTTATGGCTGATTTTGCGAAGACCATCAAGATGGCTCTATTCTATGAGTTATACTTTAATCCTCATGTGTCATTAAGAAAGACTATTTTTCAGAATAGCTGTTTTTCCACTTTTACTGTAACAACATAATAGTGTTCAAGCCACACTCAGTTGTTGGGTGCTATTATATTAAATGTAACATCTCTGCTATCTGTCCTCCCAGGAGAAAGAATCCCTCAATCAGTTTGCTTTTGCAATAGCCTTTGGCTTTGAATACCTGCATACTTTTTTTTAGTTAATTCATCTGAATATGATTCCTTTGCTTTTACGTCATCTAAGGCAGTTCGTTGTAGACAAAGGAAAAGTGGGAGAAATTAAATTTCCTTGTGAGTTGTATAGGCCACTTCTGGGAAAAAGAGAGGGATGAAAGAGGTAGAGAAGAGTATTATTAATTTTCTATCTTACTTATTTATTGTATGAATGCTTGGGTGAGAATTGGAGAAGAGATTTTCTTTTAATAATTCTTTTACCCATTTTTTTTTTTTGCAAATTCCTATTTGGTAACCATTCTCATTTGCAAGTGAAGAAATGTCATTTATTTTATGTGCTGGGTTAGGAAAAGAAACCAAACCCCAAATTCTTTGACTATTTATGTATTTATTTATTTGTTGGAGTTTCTATGCCACCCCATTCCCAGAGGACTCCGGGCGGCTAATATCGGTGGTGCTCAGGTTATGTTTCTATTTCTTTTAAATCTCACTCGAAAATTTTGAATAGCTGCCAAACCAGGCAGTCATTAACTGCATGTACAGTATGTATATTAAAATGTAACCAATGAAAACATAGAAAAACTGCATGTACACTTTTTGACAAATATAAGTTTATATATCTAAGGAGTACAGGACTGATATCAAGACTAAGAAAAGAGATTCCAATAGTACAATGCCCAATAAAATTTCATCTCCAATTGAAAGAACAATAGGCTTGCCAAAATGAATAAAATTAACAGTATGGTCATGAGAAAGTCGGTGCTCTCAGCCTCTTTTGACTAACAGAAACTAGATGAGCATCACTTTTTGTATTAAACTTAAAATCTCAGTATTCAAAATGAGGTGAGTGTATAGAAGCTGTGTGGAAACTGCTGTCGGGCCTGGTCTCAATTAGCCAAATATTATAAGAAGCAATCAAAGAACCTAATTTGCAGCAAAAGCTGTAGTTCTCTTCAACATTTGCCCCACTGCACAAGGACTTGAAAGTGGATAGTCTATGCAGCTGAACAGGAAACCCTGCCCCCTAACAGGAGCATGGATCTCCATAGAGCACTCTCTCACAGAGCCTCTGGATAAAAATGTGAAAGTCAGAAAGAGGAGGTCAGAAAGTATATGAGAAGGGGGAACTGATGTTCATGCCTAATCCTCTACTCTGTTTGAAGCTTCCCATTCAAAGAAATGCTCAAAGAGGGTTTATGTAAATGATGATATTGTGCTGGAAGAAGCCCATCTTTAACTGATTTCCTGGTCTTGGACGTGACGAAAAAAATTAAAAGCGCTGCTATTGTATAAGATGTGCTCGAAGATATTGTAGGGATATGGCTACTTTGCACAAATAAGATTTTGTTGCTTCATTTATACAGTGACAATCATGCACATGTGAATTCTAACTTAAGAATGCTTGGCTTCTGATTACAGAACTAAAAATACACTAACACCCCATGCCATGGATTGCTACTCTTGGAAAAACAATTTTCCTTTTTCTTTCCCTTAGCCAGTGCTCAATGCATTCAAAATGTTTTCCTGTGGGTCTCTTAACCTCCGTAGCTGATTTGGTGGTATGCGGGAGTGCAGGGGAAAGGAAAAATTTGATTTACTAGTGATAATCTGTTTTGTTGGATTCCATTAAATATAAATCACTCCTCAGAAAGGTTATGCATTTCCACATTTATGAATGTTTACATGAAAATTCACATTGTATCCCTAGTGGAACAAGAGGCAAAAATAAACAATTAGTGAAGGAATTTTCTCCTGCCATAGCAAAATTATCCATATCTATTTCAAACAAACTCAAAATCAAGATTTTTTTTTTTTAAAGTGAGGTACATTTTGTTAACCCCAAAACCTTTCATTCACCATGTAGGCCTACTATCATTTTATTTTTGTAACCAAATGATATTTTTGTATCATTTTATTTTTGTAACCAATCTTGTTCTTTCAGCCCTGTATGTCAGAGGTGAAAGAAAGAAGGCAGACTGGAAGAGAAGGCAAGAAAAAAAATTAAGCTGAAATGCTGATCTGCTAGGAGTTCACTTCTCATTTTGCCATTTAAAAAAAACAGTAGTAAAAAGAAGAAGAAGAATCAAAAGGGCAATTAAGAACGCAAACTACTACCTTCCATTCTGCTAGTAGAAAAGTATACTGTCTAAAGAAACAAGGCAATGTAGGATCTTGCTGGTGATACAGATAGTCCTTGAGTTACGAATGTAATGGAGCCTTCCCATTCCATTCGTAACCCGAGGATTTGTGGGAGTGAATCTTGTACCTTGAATGGAATCACTCCCTCTTTTCACCTACGCATTTGCTAATCGAATGTGCGGCTTGCTAACTTCACATGAGGTATTTCATGGTGGGGAAGGCCATGGGGGGGGGTCTAGTGATAGAACAGGCCACCTGCCTAAGACCACCCAAGTCCTCCATGACCCACTGAAATACCTCATGCTCCCCACAATTGCTTCCCCCCCCAACCTGTTGACCTGGGTCACTTACCGTGCAAAGATCCAGCAAGCAGTCTCCTCTCCAGCCTCTCAGCCGCGTGCGCCTCTACAGTTTTGTTTAGGCCTGCACAGGCCTCGCCCAGCACGTTGCAGGCTGAAATGGAGCATCGGAAGGACGGATCCTCCATTTTGGCTGGCAAAGTGCAGGACAAATGTTGCAGAGCCTCTGCGGTTGTTTATAAGGACGAACAACTGCTGTAGTGCTGCAAGATTCATAATTACGTGACTTGTTCATAAACACTAGGGAGTTCTTGTCGCGTAACTTTGAACATTCGTTAAGGGAATGCTCGTAACCCAGGATAAAGGGCATGTTTCAGTGCAACTAAAAAATACTTATTATTACATCTTGTACTGAGAGATGCATGATTTCATCTAGTTCAATATTGCTGCATTATCCATTTTTTCTAGCACTGCCTTTTTTCTTCATTTTGCATATTTGCAGAAAACTCAGGAAAGAAAGAGTGTGCATTTTAATATTACAAATATGAAACCTAAAGGAACTGCAGAAAATATTCCTCATTTTCTCCACAGTCACTTTAAAAACTGTTCTGTTACTTTTCACTTTTTATTTTAGCTACTTGCTTGGAATGTGGCATCACAATATAACAACCAAGCAATAAAGCTTACCAGTCAAGCTTTTTTTTTTTTAGTGTGCTGATTTCTAAGAGACTTTTCTGGCTGCTAATATCACTAAGATTGTTGCTGGCTGTTAATATGTCTTAAGTGAAGGCACCATATTTGAATGTGTGAATTCAATCTCGGGGGCTTTTGGAATAAGTGACTGATCAAGAAATGTTATGTCTGAATAAACCATGGTGGGAAAGAAAGAACATTATAGAGGTGTGGAGGGGAAAACTCATGAGAGCAAAAGGAAAAAGAGAAAATGAGACATCTTTATTTGTCTGAACTCTTTTTAAAATTTCTACTCCTGTGGGAGTGGGATAGGGTTACACGCTATGCTTGGATGCATGCAGTATAACATTAAGGCCCATGGGTTTATCTCAACAGTAGTGATACCTGATTTCACACTGTAGGTTTGTTGAGAGTTAAGATAGAGAGCAGTGCAACTCGCCCAAGGCTATGTGAGATTTGTGAGCTTAGCAGTGTTATGTATCTCCCACAGGAGTGCCACGCTTAGTTGAAGCAGCCATTTTTCTGAGAATTCTTGATTTCTTCATTTCTAACGCTATGAGACCAGCCATCTTGTAGCAAGACTTGCACGGTCACTTTGCTTATTGGTTTCTTTCCTGGATCTTCTGGCTTTACACTTAGCAATAGCAATAGCACTTAGAATTATATACGCCCCACTGCACTTTATAGCAGTCTATGGATAGTTTACAGTGTAAAAATACCATTTGCATATTGCCTCTAATATCTGAGTCTACCTTTTACTGATCTTGGAAGGATGGAAGGCTGAGTCAACTTTGAGCCCCGTCAGGATTAAACTCCAAGCTGTGGGCAGAGTTTGCCTGTAATATTGCATTTTAACCACTGCGCCACTAGTGGTTAAAGTGCAGTATTACATGAGATGACTTTCCAAATTTTGGCCAACCCTATTATTCATGTGGCTGAAATATGAGAATTATGATGCATAGCAAGGCATAGATGCCCTAGAATGGCCCATTTAAGTAGTGCTAATTTTCATTTTCAAAGTAAAATTCCACAGGAATCGGTAGAACCTCGTCTGCATTGTTTGTAATGTAATCTGATACAATAACAGATTTCATGATAGGGGAAGTTCAAGATCTGTCAATGGCCAAAAACTGATCATTGACAAATTTTTGAACTTCCTCTCCTATCATGAAATACTGTTATTTTATCAGGTTACATTACAAACCATGCAGCACACTATATTTTCTTGTGGTAAAGTAACTTTGAATTCAGGAGGATGTAGATCCATGTGTATAATACTATATACTGCATTCCATTCTGTCTTTATATGTGATAAAATCGAGCAGTCTTGAGAAAGATGAAAGAGAAGTATTTATGTATACTGGTTAGAGGGGATGTTTCATACACATTAGAAAATATAGCATGTAGTTCTACATCCATATCTTAGGGTAGGGGTATCAAACTCAAAGCCCATAGGCCAGATCAGGCCTGTGGAGTGCTTAGATGTGGCCTGCAGGGCTGCCCTACAAACAGTAAAGGACCAGCCTGTGGTGCCTTTGCCAGTGAAAATGGAGCTTGGGAGGGCTCCATTTTTGCTGGCAGAGGGTTGCAGGAGGCCATTGCAGTGGAAAATGGAGCTCAGTAGCCGGTTTTCTCTGGCCAAGTGTTCGGGCCACCACAGGCATCCCCGACACGAGTGACATTGAGCTGGCCACACCCATCCTGCCCTCCCCCCTGCCCTGAGAACAAACACAAGCCTAATGTAGTCCTCAATGAAATCGAGTTTGACATCCCTGTCTTAGAGCATTGTTGAAATCAGTGCTTTATTATTAAAGTAGTCTGTTTGGTTCTGTACATAAAACCTTCTACCATATATAAAAAAACAGTGATTAATTATATATTAGCAAGTCATTGCTGACACCACATAGATATTTTTCCATAATGATCCATTCCTAACTTAGTTTTCTAGGTCTTCCATTGATATATTCATTACCAAGTAACTGAGTCCAACACCTTGCTACTGGTTGTCTCTCCTTCCACCTTTCTCAGCATTAGAGCCTCTTCTAGGCAGCTGGGTCTTCTCATATGCGCAAAGTAGGATAATTTGAAGCTGGTCATTTGTGACTCCAGTGAGAACTCTGGGTTGATTTGTTTGATGATCCATTTGTTTTGTTTCATGGCTACCCATAGTATTCTCGAGAGTCTTGTCCAACGCTAAAGTTCAAAAGCAGCAATACTACCTTCTTCTTCAGTTTTTGCTTTCATAGAGTATCACAGGGAATACTGTGCCTTGCATAATTCTTGCTTAAGCCTTTGAGGGTTTTTTTTCCAGCAGAAAAGAGAAATGGGAAGCCTAATTAATACTGTTTGTAAGGAGGGAGGGGGGGCTAAGATAAGGAGCTGCAAAATTTGCAAACACTTTCTCCTGAGATATTATTCTTCTCAAAATTATACAGAACTATGGCTTCTTCAATTCTCAGCACAGATTTTTGTCTTTTTTTTCCTCAGGCATTGCAACATCTGTTTGGGGACTGTGGGATTTCCAGATAAACCTGTAGTAACAGATTATTTGAATGGTGTCTATTCCCTATTCAGAAGCAGCAAAGAATCTGGAGATTACAATATTGTGAATCCCAGGCTCTGAAAATGTGGTAGCTTCTTCTGGCCAAATCAGAAAGATCTAGTACCACTAGAAGGTGAACAAACATGCAATGTTTGCTAACTTAGGAAATTCTATCAATCTAGCTGCTTTTGCTTTAAATGAAAAAACCAGACACTTAAACTTAATTTAATTTATTTTAAGGTTTCTAGACATTATTCACATATCCCTACTGCTTAGAAGTAAAATTCCTGGGGAAATGATCTGGACATATTTTGCTCACAAACCTGATTGTTTATTGTCCAAGATAAGGTTGGGATGTCTGCAAAATGCAATCTCATCAGCCTGACTCAGATAGCATCTTTCTGGACTGTCTGTCTATACTGTCTCATTCTATTAAAATGTCTCTGCAAGGTGTTCAGAGTGTTTTGTTACTTTACTGTGTTGGCAAGGGTGACCGATCGGTAGAGGGCTCCAACCTTTACCTGTCACTGGCTCCATTAAGTTTGATGATTACAAATCACTGAAGATAGGGCTTCTTAAAGACAGAACCAAAAGGCAAGGAATGATTAGATTGCTCCCATGTATTTATATGGATTGCTTTAGATAATTGAATTTGTACCATGTCAGGTTGAAAACAGACTTTTAAAAGGGTCCTTGGAATAAACATTGGTGGTTTTTTTTAACCTCCTAGGTTTTGTTTTCATGTGTAGGAGTATCATTTCATAAAATATAGTTTTACAATCAAAATAGGTTATGGGCTCTTCTAAACTATTGGGCCCAACATGCTATTCACCCATCCTTGAATAGGCACATCACTGTACAAAGCTGGTATGTTGTGGAGAAAATAGGAGGAGGGAGGTGTATTAGGTATGTTTGCTGCCTATGTATAAAATAATAAAGGTGGGATAAAGAAATAAACAATGTTTGCTATTCCGATTGCCAATCCGGTCCTCAGTTACATGTGTTCCAGGCTACTGCCAAATGATATTGTGAGGACAATTAACCAGTGAACAGCTTGCCTTCAGATATTGTGGGTGCTTCATCACTGGAGGTTTTTAAGAAGAGACTGGACAGTCATTTGTCTGAAATGGTATAGGACAGTGATGGCGAACCTTTTCTGCACCAAGTGTCCAAACTGGAATATTTGAGCGCATGCGCACACACCAGAGCACCAGAAACCCAAAGACCAGCTAGCCAGTGCACATGCGTGCACCGGCCAGCTGGTCTTTGTGTGTGCTGGAGCACCGGAAACCTGAAGACCAGCTGGTGCGCCGGTAACCAGAAGAGCATCTGGCGATGGCGCGTGTGCCCATGGAGAAGGCTCTGCGTGCCACCTCTGGCATGCGTGCCATAGATTCGCCATCACAGGTATAGGATCTCTTGATTGAGCAAGGGGCTGGACTAGAAGACCTCCAAAATCCTATCTCTGTTCTGATTTTGATTTTTCTCTAGTTTTGTTATCTGCCTCCTTTTAACATTTCACCAGCCAGAATGGGGAGGAAGTGTCCTCAGAACTTTTCCTGGCTTTTTCTAGGCTGATTTGTCTGATCTTTTACTGCATCTCTTTTTAACATCCTCTGGATTAAAACAGGGAAATAAAGAAACATCTAGAGAGACACCAAGGGAGAAATAGCCCTACAAAGGATAGAGACAGACTCTAAAGAGACTTGGTGGCGCAGCGGTTAGAGTGCAGTACTTGTAACTAGTGCTTAGCTGCCAGCTGCCTGCAATTTAGCAAGTTGAAATCCCACCACGCTCAAGGTTGACTCAGCCTTTCATCCTTCCGAGGTAGATAAAATGAGAACCCAGATTGTTGAGGGTAATATGCTGACATTGTAAACCACTTAGAGAGGGTTGCAAGCCCTGATAGGCGGTATATAAATACAGTGCTATTGCTATTGCTATTGCTAATGAAATCATACAATTAACTAGGATTTCTGGAGTGTGATTATTGAAACTGACATTTTTGTTTCATATAGAAGGGACAACAGAATTGAATAACCTAGGTAAACTGGGAAATAAGGAACTAAGTTCCCAAACAAAAAATGGCAGAGTGATAGTCATAAAAGGAACTAATGAAATAAATATTCACAACTGAGTAGAAAAGGCTATAATGGAGGCAGACTAGTGGTTGGAAGGGAGGCGACTAACTTGCACCTCCCACTATTACTGAAATCCTTGTTAGGTCACCTGACCTTACCTCCAAGACAACAAATGACAAAACATCATAGACTTTGCATGCTTTGAAAATGTGTTTACTTCAGCTTAATGGAGAAAAACTATTTTAAAAAATGATAACCTCCTAACGATAACTTAAAGTTGTTTCTCCCATTTGCTGGGGATCTGATGAGAGCAACTTCAGCAAAGGAGAAGATTAGAATTTTCAGGCCATGATTGTGTTATGATAAAATGTAAATTATTTCCTAATATATCTTGCCAATTTATTAAGCTTAATTAGCATTTTTCCTTGTTTGTTTGGGGGAGACCCTTAAAGATTCTCTGCAACTCCTTCTGTTCCTCCTGTCCATTTTTGGTTAGCTCATCGGTATAATTTTATCTCCTTATCTCCTCCTCTCAGGATTGAACAAAGAACCTGTTTTTTTGTGAAAAGTTTCTACCTGGTGCTCCCCTGATACTTTGGAATTTCACTTTCTTCCAATTTCTAAGAGTTGGGGAAATTTTAAGATGTTAGTTGTTAAAGCATTTGGATGGTATCTGTTTCTAGAAGGCAGGCTTAAAAACTAATATTTAAACCCAAAATGTATTGCAAGTACTACTTGTTCATTCAAATAGGCTCTTGAAATTCTCTTATCTTATTTGCAGAAATTGGGGATGGAAAGGAAGATTTCATCACTTTCTCCAGGGGGAAGAAAAAAAAATCTAACAATGGAACTCTTATAGGGAATTTAGCAGTGACATTAGCAGTAGCCATAAAATGCTGAAGAATACCAAGACAAATTTTGAAGGAGGGAAAAAATAATCAGAAACTTTTCAGAAAATGGCTTCAAAACTGTTTGGCTCAGCTTTACATCTAAAACTCATTCACATTCTTTTTCAAAACTACAAATAATGTTATATTTTAAATATTCTTAAAACTGCTTGCTCTGCCTTTCCCCCTCACATTTTCCAAGAGATTGTCACCTCCCTCACCCCACCGTATGCCAACCTAAGTAGGTACATAAGTTATTATTCCATGTGTTTTCTCTATCCCCCTTTTTAAAACAGATTGATATAGTATTAATAATATAACAGAGTGAGCGGAGTAATTCCTTTGGGCAGCATTTTGCTCTCATTCGTAATTTCAGAGAGACCAGGAAACAAGCAGAACACAGATATGCCAGGTTAAATTGAAAGTCAACACTAAATTTCATGTAGAGTTTTGTGGCTCTCAACACTAAAGATGATTTCAGTACATAATTGAACCTATGCAAACATTCCTACTTGACAGCTCTCCAAAAATTCCAGATAGATGTGAAGTTTTTGATCCACCATTATGGCATTTCACTGCAAGTGAGCAGCTACAGTATGTTGCAAACCTGCAGACTTGGATTTCCCTTACCAAAAATCCTGATCTGGGAGAAAGAAAAACAGATCATTTCACACATTAAATGGAGACAGATTTAGATTCATAAGGAGCAATATTATCAGAGAACAACAAACTCATCATAGCTTCCTGATTTCCAAATTATATTTCTAGATAATACGTGCATTCTTACGTATCTTAAATATATCTGTTCATTGTTTTAATATTTACATGTTATATATAATTTAAATGTGTATGAGATAAGAATTTAAAATTAAGTTACACTGTCAGTATAACCTGACACCCTTATCCATGTCCGCCTTTGAGGTTTTTTCTATAGCAACGTGTACCATAACCTCACAACTCTGCTTGCTAACAGAAACTGCACCTGTTCTAAGGATAATTTTACTTCTTTTATATTATTGGCCTGGAACCTTAACATCTTCAGAACAGTCACAACAGTTTTTGCAGCTGCTACTGCTTTATGCAAGAAAATGTCTTAATTTTAAATGTTATAACTGTATAATATGAATGTGTATGTTTTAAAGTTATTTATGCCTTTTTTCATTTGTGACTGATCACTGGCTGTGACAAGATTTTACATTGAAAGTAGACCAAGAATCAGCTTCCAAATATATTTTTCCCTTTTGTTTCTATGTTGGCAATTGTGAGCAATCGTCTTTGTGATCCTATTCCTGGAGCCCATATGAGATGGGTTCCAACAAACATTGCACAGGTGTCTGCCTCTGTAGAATCCAGGTGCTTGTTAAATCAGTAGGAGTAAAATAACATAAATGCTAATATGGGAGGAGAAAAGGCAATACCTACACTCCAGAATTAGACAATCAGTGGGTAGAAATAACCAGGGGATGGTTATGGAGAATAGGTAAACACAATGAGTAATACAAATTTGGCAACACTAGCAAAACGAGGCTCTCTTTCCCAGTGCAGAAAAATACCATTTTCGTTGATATATTACACTCCCCCCCAAAAGTATAGCATTTTCTTTATTGCTGCTAAGGGTGCTGAACATATGCTTTGAAAGAAGTCTAAAACTGTCTAAGAAGAACAGTGACTACAATGAGTGGCCTGCACAATAGCAATAGCACTGTATTTATATATTGCCTATCAGGGCTTGCAACCCTCTCTAAGCGGTTTACAATGTCAGCAT
>JANHJO010006323.1:366851-377126 GCA_032468235.1 Pseudoxyrhopus heterurus | reverse complement strand
AGAATAGAATAGAATAGAATAGAATAGAATAGAATAGAATAGAATAACTTTATTGTCACTTTGAATGTACACTAATCAGCATACATTAAAATGAAATTTCATTGCATACAGCTTTCAAAGGGTCACCATTTGCAATATACACTACATAAACATGACAAAATAAATAAATACAAAATTACGTATATACCCACATATAATACATGACATAGAGAAACAAAACAATTTAGTTCAGATATATACATGTACATGCCGAGAAAAACAAATACTGCAAGTGTACCAGACGGATGGCATAGGGAACAAAGCTGTTACAGAATCTGGTAATCTTGCTAGAAATACTTCGAAACCTCCTTCCAGAGGGGAGCAACACAAACGGACCGTAAACTGGGTGTGTAGGATTTCTAACAATGTGTTGAGCTATAAGCACATAGGGCTTATAAGCAGATGAAATCTCAAACAAATTTAAACAATAAGACCATGTATTTACTTATTAGACTAAATGTGCATGCATGGTGTGGAAAAGTAAACATTAAAAACAAAGATAACAAATTAGTGCTGCATTGTTTTGAATTTGTCTTTTTTGTTTATCAGAGAGTTCTTGGTACAACCATGTCAGTCTCATTTTTACTCCCTTTGGTATTGATTCCGTTTGGATCATACTTGACTGATTTTCCAGAATTTCCCAACATTCCTGAACTGTTTTCTGTTCTGTTTATGTCCATGGAATCCTTCCTATTTTGTCTCTTAGTTTCTTGAAGTGAGCCCTCTTAAAATCTAGAATGCTAATCTTCTCTCTGCCTGCAATATAGTGAATGTTAAGATTACATGATTACTCTTGCAAATTCCTGAATATTTTGGAAGAACCGTGCATTACTGCAAGGGGGAAAAAGATGTTATTATTTAGTAATCTGGTTCAGTTAGAATGGGGAAGAAAATGCTGCTATTTTTTTTATAGGAAAACAAAATTATGCAAAATTATCTTGAGTGAGTTTGTAAATATTTCACCTACAGTATTTTAATTGTAAGTATCTGTCAGATGTCTATAAAGTCATATCTCTAGTGATTTGCAACCTTATTGGATTCAATCACAACCCAAAGAAAAACATTCAAGAACTCCTTTCATGAAAGAGTCTACAGATGGAGATGTGTAACGAAACAAACAAGAACAACTTTCTCCCTTTTGCTACAGTGAAGCTCAAAAACATTACCAAAGGGAATTCTGAACAAATCCTTAAGCCTCAAAAATGTGATACAAAATAGAAACCTATTTCACAGTCAAGGAAACTTTCAGGAATCAAGTGCACATATGCACTTACGTATTTTATATACTTCTCTGTGTTTAAGGAATCAAGAACAAAACAATATTGTTTATGATAGATATTTTCTAAAATACTTCAACATGTAAACTTTCCAAAAACAGCAGCTCATCACATACTAGATCTGAATTTCAATAATCATCAAACAGCATGAATTTATCTATGCTGGATGAGAATTATGGGCTCTAAATTCTCTTTTGGGACATTGTAAAAGAGTTCTTTTGAAAATGGTACAGACCATCGACAAAAAGACTGTTGTTATCTTCCCTGTATTTTCGGGGAGGGTGTATATATGTGTGTTTATAATATATGTATATAATTATTTTCTTAGTGGCTGCCTTAACACGTGTCTCTAAGCCTACTATACTAAATAATATTTAGACCAACCTCTATGTCTATGCATAAGATGTTTATCTAATTTCTAAGTACAGTAGTGTTATGAACAATTCTCTCTCCTTCGATGCCTGAGCTTATAACAGTGTTTGTAGTCACCATCAGATTAGTTGGTTTAGTTGGCCAACTATTTGCTGTTGATGTTAGCTGCTATCCTGAACTGCTGTGGAAGCACTACTTCCAGTTTCTCAGTCTGGGGTGGATAAAAGAAAGTACTTCCTCTGTAGTTGGCTGTAGGCTCTCAGCATCTCTGCTGAGTCGCAAAGCAAAGCTTGGATGAGAAGCGAAATGTCTTCAAAGAAAAACCAGAATGTCCAATTGCCTCTTGAAAAAGCACTTTGGGTCAACCATGACCTGGATGACTGAGAATCTCCATAGACATTTCTGCTGAGCCTATGAGGTACTGGGTTCTGCTTTCCATTCAGCTTATGTGCTGAAGCCCAAACCTGTTCCTTCTTTGTCAAATAATATTTTGACTGATGTGCCAACCAATGACATTGCCTTCATTTTAGAAGGAAAATCTGTGCCATAGACTTTCCCTCCAATTCCAACTGATAAAAGGGCAGTGGTTTAACACACTATAAATAACCCCCACACACACTCTTCTCAGTGCTCTTTGGAAATATGGTTAGCCAGGAGCAGGCATGCTTATGGCATGCCTGCACTATAACCACAAAGAACAGACAACTGGTCATTTGAATAACTGTAAATAGTTTATTAATAAATAGTTGTCATTTGTTACATCTGGCTCTGGTGTCATCTATGGCTGGAAGGATCATGGTGATCTCCATTGGACAAAAGCCTCTTCACATTCTTCAATATTAGTTGCCTGGTGAGCTGATGGCTGCAAACTCTTACTCTCTGCTCTAGACCCAAATCTACTTTCAAAACCTGTGCTCTGATGTTCTGAGTATTTTCCTTTTATACCAGGAAACCAGGTGTGGTCCAGAGATTCTTAGACTGCTTTAAAGCCCCAATTTGGGTGGCTGGGGAGCAAAGGAAAGAAAGAGTTTATAGTAGCCACTACCCGGTTCTCCTTGTACAGATGTCTGAATTACAAAATGGAAACAACAGATTTGTATCTCAATAAATTTGCTTATCTTCTATCAACCAGTTTTCTGCTACATTTCTATTCCAGTAATGTTAATGGGTTTTTTACATTCCTGAAATCAGCTCTATAATCCATTTCTACCCTCAGTTTCATGACTGGTAATAATAATAAACAAGTGTTCACATGCTTTATTTGTTTATGTTTTAACCTTTAAATCAACAAAAGCTTCATCAGTTTTTGCATGAACAGCCTGGTATAATTTTTTTCTTGAGTTACTATATGCACATTTGTGAAATCAGATCTACAAGAAGGAAATAACAGCACATTTCTGAGTGAATAATAAATGAAAATTATTACAATGTTTAGGAGTTACTATTTAATATAGAATCAACTTAATCAGATTTCTAAGATGGGGCTTGTCCAACCTTATAATGAAGTGATTATTCAGAGTGATTTGCTCTGGATTTAATTCAGCTATTATATGGATTTTTTTTAGAAGCCACAGCCTTTCCCACTTTCTGAACAGCACTTGAGCCATCTTCATGCCAAATCTGAAAAGGCCCTAGAGAGACAGAAAGACATTTATGCTTGTGTCAGGAATAGTGTGTGCTAATGTTACTCTCATCACAGAAGACAGAAAAATAGAACCCAGCAATGGAAGCATGTGCCTCTTGGTTTCATCCAATGCAAAGTAGACTTCAGATGGGAGAGTTGGAAGTACATGTGTGGACATTAAACTTACTAAAGAGTGATAGGGTTCTGATAAAAAAAGTAAAGAACTATTTCTATGCTGTCCTCCCAAAATGTCCCTTCCAGACTTCCAAAGTCCCTTCCAACTTTGTTATGCTGTTGATGAAGAACAGGAATATTTTTATATATCTTTATGTCTATCTCTATCATCTCTATCTCCATATCTACCTTCTGTATCTGTTTCTATCTCTATCTTCTCTATCTATATCTAGTTGTAGGTGCTCCATCTCTGGATTTTTAAGGGGAGATTGGACAGCCATTTGTCTGAAATAGTATAGGGTCTTCTGCTTGAGCAGGGGTTAACTAGAAGACCTTTAAGGTCCCTTCCTACTCTGTTATTCAGTTATCTTAAGATGAAAATAACCAAACTACAGGATTTGAACAACGACTACTTGCATCATTAACCATAAGCTGTGTGTGCCTGGAATTATTTCAGGTGTTCTTGATTATCAATCCAGCATTAGGGATGTCATATTGCCTGACAGTTCATATTCAATGCCAATTAATGTTGCCTTAATTGTCTAATTGGTGAGTATTTTACATAGAGAACCTCAATGTAAGTAATTTTGATTTTACGTTAATTGTAAAAAGCAGATCAATTGATTCAATAGTTATAGATGTATTTCTATAATTTAGTGTGGCAAATCATCAGCAAACATTATCAGCATTAACAAGGACTGGCAACAAAGGAGAGAAATAAATTGCTTTATAGATCACCTCAGGTATGAAAAATTTGGCTTAAAAGATAAGGCTTTTAGCATTAAAACAACATACGAAGTGCATAGTCAGTTTCTCACATGAAAGTAATATATTTCTCTGCACTGCTATATGTGCAAAGAATATTGCTGAGACTGACAGTATAGATTTTTCTAAGGATACCCAAATGTCCATCATTTACATGCCACTGATAAGAGGCTTATTTTGGAAGATTCTCATTTAGTGCAACTGTTACTGCAGTTCTGAAGTTGATGATAGAGATTAAAAACAATTTCAGAACAGACCTTCCTGAAAACAAATTTAAATGTTTTGCTGTCTGCATATCAATAGAATATCGATATAACAGAAAATGGGATAATGGTAGACTACTAACATTTTTCCAGAGCTTTGAAAACCTGGAAATCTTGAACATCTTCTTTAGGTATTTAAAACCAGCTTGTATGCCTGGTGTTTTGTTGGTGCTGGGATCACATTCACCTCCTTTGTGCCTTTGGGGAGTCCAAGGTGCAAAGTGGAAGTTCATTCAGTTAAGCATATTTTAGAATTTTCCCATCAATGCAGGGAAGTGTAGTAGAGAATATAGTCCCAGATAGTCCTTAATGTTGACTCTTTTAAATATCTGATGAAGGTTAAAGAAATCAGAGCATGTGCTAGACAAAATTAATTGCCACTTCTCTTTTTCCTTCCACAACTTTCTGTTTTTAGCTTCAGACTACAGTATGCAGATTCACACATACACAAAGAAAATGCATTGTGAATATTGATTGTATCTTAAGACACAGCTCTGAGTTTTAGTACATTTTAACATATAGTACATATAATCTAGACTATTTGATTAAACATGAGAGCTTTTACTTTGTGCATGGCAATGAAACAATACATTAAAATAATTTGTTTACTAATTACAGATTAACTGAAAATAAATGAACGGTACCCTCTACATCACTGCAGACTATTAATTCACTGCTAATAATTGGACTCAACTAACTATGGATGCAGTGTTCAGGGTTCCCCCATCCATCTGGGCTAATCAAGCAGAATGCAAAGTATTTGTCTTCATGAGTATACAAATGTGCGTGTACCACCCACACATATAGTATTGAGCATAGCATGCCAAAACCAAGAGCAACAATGAAACACAATAATGTTCCCCAATCGGGTTGTAGAAGGTGTTTTGGAACAAACGGTCAATAAGAATGATACACAGAAAAAGCTTTTAAGTTCCTAATAGTGCACTATGGCTGCTAGCAGCATTCTCTGTAGTATTTTCATCTGTGCTGTATTAACAGAGGCACAGCCTCAGCAGCTGGTGTCAGCTTTAATTTACTATGGTCAGAGATGAGCTGTGCCCATCACAGTAACAAAAAACTATTCACAAGTTTTTAGAAAAAAATTCCAACCATGCTATTGTACATTTTTAAAATCTATATAAATCAATAGATATAATTCAGTATAAAATTCAGGGAATCCTGAATCCCACCAGGCTCAAGGTCGACTCAGCCTTCCATCCTTATGAAGTAGGTAAAATGAGTACCCAGATTGTTGGGGGCAATATGCTGACAACGTAAACCGCTTAGAGAGGGTTGCAAGCCCTGATAGGCGGTATATAAATACAGTGCTACTCCTATTGCTATATCTCTGACCATGGAATGTGGTAGGAGAAGTTAAATCTGAATAAAAATATAAAATAAATTTGCACCAGCAAATATACTGTATATAGTCCCTTTTCAAATTATACTCATGGTTTGATGTACATTTGAGGATGGGCATTGGGTAGCCAATGTTTATACTGGTGTCTTTGTTTTAAAACAAAACCAATTTTTGGCTAGCGTTATATTTTTAAAAATAATTGCTTAGGTTTCTCTCCATTGCTTGCAGCGGTCTTCACCCAAATACACAATTTTCAGAAGAGCTAAGCATGATCAAGATGGATTAGTACTTGGAAGAGAAGCCAATAAGAATTCTTAGGGCTGTAATCTTAGTTTGGGAAGCTCAAAAACAGCCAGAAGAAGGCAGTGGTAAACCATTTCTATATTATTGTCAAGATGGCAGCACTGATATAGCTACCAAGAACTGAGCTGCTTTTCTTCTCGGTTTCTTTTAATTTCTGCCCCATCAGAACTGGATTATAGCCCTTGAAGCTTTTTGTACAACTAGACCATAAACTTTCTCTACTTTCTGTCAGCTAAAATAAATATCTTTTTTGGTTGGACTAGTACAAAACTTTATAGGTTTGTAAGTTAGAATATATGCAGAGACAGAGGAGCAATTTTCACTGGAAAACATTGAAATATTCATGCCTTACATCTGATTCTGAAGATAGTCACTAAAGGAGAAATATGAGCTAAGGAACACCTTCTAATAGAAGGCCACCAATATGCCATAATTTCAGTATCAGGTGAAGATCTATAGTATTGAAGACTTTTTAGATTTTTTTTTAACATGCTCTCTTTTAAAGCTTTCAATTTGCTTAATGAACCAAACCTTTAAGCAGTTGTGGTTGTTTCATTATACTCTTCCATGTTTTGCAATGTATGCATTTTTAAAGCCATTTTGCAAACTGCTCTGGGAATGGTGATTGGCCTCACCATAGCAGGATGTAGACTTCCAGAAATTAAATAAATAAAGAAGCCCATGTTATTCAGAAGCTTTTTTTTCTTTGTTGTGAGTGTGCTAAATTGTCCAAAGCCTAACTTAAAAAAAAAACCAGCTGGGGCAAAGAGAATAGATACTTTTGCTGTATCCCTATTATCTCTTACTCAAGTTCTTCTGGATTTATTTTTTTTCAGTAATATGGAAAATAGCTTTGAAGTGTGAGGTTTGGAGAGTTGTAATGGTTTATTTTTAGTCCCACTTCCCTTGCAACTTAAAATGTATAGTGAAGAAGCAACAGATTGTCTGTCAGGCCTGAAAGATTATTGCAGGCTTTCTTGTTCATTTTGCTTTCCCCTGCAGTAAGGCTGAGAGGTTTCTGGTCCCACTGGGAGCTTTGTGAAAGTCAGACAGAGTCTCTCAGGGAGGATTTCATGGAGGGGAAAAGTTTAAATCTTAATGAAGCATATATAAATAGTACGATGACATACTGCTTTGTGAATGGCCCTTCTCTGACCACTGTTTTGCAAATAGCAGCCCTTCTGTTAGAAAAGGTGGCAAGGCGTGCCTAGGACCAGGAGTCTGGGTCTTTGCCGTCCTTAGCAGCTTCCAGGAGAGTGTCTGAAAAACTGCTATCCATATAATTCAATGAAATACTTTTGACGAAAGGAATCGTTCTCTTTCCAGCTGAGATAACCATTTCTTCCCTGATGCCAGAACAGCGTTTCCACCGCCTCTTTGTGCAGAAATCTCTGCAACGGAATAGCAGATTAGGCTAGCCATGGGTGGGTTTCGCACAGGCATTTCAAATGTGTTTTGATATTTGCTCTCATTTTCTGGAGGCAATGGATTCCCACTGAGCAGCACCAAACCTAACCACTCCTAAATATTTGTTATTCTGCATAGCGAGAGGATTTCAGAGCAATCTGTGAAAACAATACAGTAATGAATTCCCTCTTCCCTGGCATAGTTTCATCACCTACCTTTTATTTTTGTTCCAGGAAATTAGATCCAAGTGGCAGAGGCAGGTTTTGTATAACCCTGCCTTAGCTTCCAAGTGTTTTCTTAGGTCTACCAAAGCAAATGTTGATGCCTTGTGCTGTCATTATGACTAAAATGACTTTTGTTTTAACTACCCTGGAAGCATAGATCCAGAAGGGCAAGAGAGGACAAGAATGTCTAGCAAGTGATGGTATCTGGGCCATAGTATTAGTAACAGATTTTTATTTTGCTTTGATCTAATATTCTACACAAAAATCAATATAAAAGTCTGGCCAAGTAAGAAAGCATAGAAAACAGAATTATTATTATTCCTTTTGGAGCTAATGCTGATTTTTGGTTTTCTAATAGTTTTTTTTTTATCTACTAGCCAGTTTGGGTGGCTTAAGAATATTTTTCATTCTTTTCTATTGCATTCTCTACTGAGCCGCAGCACATTTTGCCCAAAGGCAGAAATTCATCCAGGTTTTGCAATCTATAGTTGTAGTTATTTCATCATAACCCAAACCAAAATGTATTTCAACCTGATCATATTATATGAACTAGTGATCAGCCTGGCTTTGGTTATATCAAAGATGGTGGCTACATTGCCAAAACATACACCAAATTCTGATCTGTATGCAGCTTAGAGTGATTTCTGAACATGCTTTCAAAAACACAGGGGCTTTTTTTGTTTTTTGTTTTGCCTTTGTAAGTAAACTTTTCTAAAAAAAATGTTGCCATCAACTCCTCATAGATTCTTCCTTGTAATCATTTCTTGTTTTTAGGATTCCATTCAGTGGTATTATCTGTGGATGTTAGGAATGACAGCTGTTTTCCCAGATTGGTAATCCACATTAGTTTATATCAAACAGAATCAAAATTTTAGGACATATGTCTTTTCTCATGCAAATAAAGACAAATATGCTAGGGTTCTCTTCTCCTAGGGAGGAAAAAGAACATCAGGAAAATGGAACAAGAAGCCACTGTATCTGAACAGGTTAAAAAAAATGGGTTTACAGTTTCTCAATCACTCAGAGATAGAGAAATGCAAGTGAAAGAAGTTTGCTTTGGGATTCAGGTTATATTAAATTTTAATTTCTTTTCACTCTGTGGCCTGAAGTTCAATATTATTTATATCTCAGTATAAACTGTGTAATTCTATATACTTCAATCCATGAGGTTACTTTGTTTTAAATATCTTGAGATCACTTTTTCCCTTAGAAATTCTAGCCTTTTAAAAGCTGGACTGCAGTGGGAATTGTAATCTGTCATCTTGGAATGGAGGGAGTGATTTTATTTTTAGTTGAAAGAGTATTCCAATTGTAAATTAGGTAGCTCTGTACTCTTAGCTCCTACAACTCTCTCTCTCTCTCTCACACACACACACACACACACACACACAATAATTATTCCATAATTACAGAAAGCCAATGGTTTTATTTTTCTCATCATCAACATCATAAAGGGGAGATCTGATACTTTGGAAAATAGAGGGTAGCATGGAAATAACCAAGCTACTCCCATAGCACAGGAGACAAGTTTTTGGGATGAAGATCTAGTGCATTTTTGGAGAAGAAATTTGAGACCTCCAACCCTATGGGCTTAGCCCTGCCTCTTTAAATGGAATGAATGGGTAAAGCATCTTTTCTCTGTAAAATGTGAAATAAGAGTAAGCCTATTTCATGTGTTTTCTGTTTCATGAAATCCTACAGGAAAAGGAAAGATGTTCTACATCAACCTCCCATGATATGGTAGCCTCCAGATCAGGAGTGGGATTCAGCTGGTTCTGTCCGGTTCAGGCAAACCCCTTGTTCCGATTCTGAGCAGTTCGGAGAACCGGCAAATTGGACCACCAGCTGGCCCCGCCCCACCTGTTTTTGGGGTCATTTTTGGCCATTTTGGGGGCAAAAAATAGCCTGCAAAAGCCCCCAAAATGGCCTGAAAATGGCCTGAAAACAGCCTGAATCCTACCTGTTCCTTTGAAGCAAGTGGCTGGGAGATGGGGCTGGGTATGATGAGTGACATTACCCACCCAGTCACATGACCACCAAGCCATGACCACCATGCCACACCCACAGAACTGGTAGTAAAAAAAATTGAATCCCACCAGTGCTCCAGATGTGTTGGGAAAAGAAAATCCAGAATTCCCTTGGAAGTTATAATCCAAACACAATTGGATTCTGGTAGATTGGAGATCTAAGATACAGGAAAGAGTGTGTTTTCTTTATGCCTTTCTCTTTCTATTCTCATTATTTGATCATGGAGGTGAGATAATACAAAAAATGATAGAGATCTTCAAATCGGAGATATGTCACATGTGAATCAAAGTATCAAAGTCCCACACAAAGAAGCTAAATACCATACTTCAGTCTAGATAATGGAGGAAAGTGCTCTCTCGCCAGCCATTTATAAACTTTGTGTCATTTCTTTTGATAGTCATAAACTAAATTGAGAGTTAGGCACACCTACATCATAGTT
>JANHJO010006323.1:326085-337127 GCA_032468235.1 Pseudoxyrhopus heterurus | reverse complement strand
GGACCCTGGGGAGAGCGAAAACAGCCCTCCCAGGGCCTCCATGCACAGCCAAACTTACCTGGCATCCAAAAATGGGCCGCTCAGAGACTCCGGGGAGGGGTGGGGTGGGTGGGGCCAGCCAGAGGGGGTATTTATCAGTTCAGCGAATCCTTTAAATTACCGATACCAGTTCGCACGAACCGGGCCGAACCGGTAGGATACCACCACTGCCCACTATAGTGTAGGCCCGCCACATTTTGATAATGTCTCTCTAACCCTGCCATGCCTTCCATGCAGACTAGCAATAAAAATAGAGTAATTGAAATTAGTTGAAAATACATTAAATTAATTTGTATGCTAAATCTTCCTCAGGTAACCACTTCACTCATTTTAATAGTAAGGCTGGTCCTGCCAACACAGCTTTGGTATTCAAGTCAGGCAGCTCATGATTTTGTACCTGTGTGTAAGGATGTAACAAACATGCAGAGTGATTTATTTGCTCATAGGAGGAAAAATGTAATTTAATCTATAATGTGAAATCTATTTTTTAGATTGGAAAAAAATATAAGGGACAAACCTGAAAAAGGGGCATAAGGATTAGAACAAATAATTATTTATGTTTATAACTTTGTTTTATAACTAAAATTCAAGTACAAAACCAAGCATATCTTTACAAAAAATTGTATTCTAATACAAATATTTAAAATGAAACAGTATATGTAAATGTATTTTTAAAAGACAATTCCATTTCCATATTTTTCACATGAATGTGAAGAGTGCATTAAGTGGTACCATTCATATGTTAAAAGTAAAATGACGAAAATAAAAGACAAAGCTGATTTTTTGACAAATCTGAAGGAGAGCTTTTTGAAAGAAAGAATTGTCTTTTATCATAAAAAGGTATGTGGTCACTGTAATTATATGTAATTATTCTGTGCTAATTAATTTTCTAATATAGGTTTGATCCATGTATCTAAATAGGTAATGTCTTCTTTGAGTCAAGCTTATCTTCTAACAACTTCATGTAGAGTTTTGGTCTTTACCTATGAAACTGCTTTACTGATGTCTTGTTTTGAGATATCTTTTGATTTTCTCATCTACACTATAATCCTGAAATTTCCAGGCAATCTCCCATCCAAGTACTAACATGGTTTGACACCTGCTTAGTTTCTACAGTTTAGCCAATACAGCTGACCATCTGTATGAATTAGATGTATAATCACTGCATCCAAATCCATCATTTCAGGAATAGACTCTTTGTTTATGTTCATTGTCTCTATAGGTCAGGCTGAGGTATTTATATTAGGCAACTTGCAGAGATCAAAACTTCAGATGGCAATTTTATACTGCTTTACATCGTGTCCATTTGCTAAAGAACAAATAAATAATTATCTGTGCATTGAATGAACTTTATTTACGGAAAAGGTTTGTCTGGTGGATTTGGATTCCCATTGAAGGAAACATTTGTTGATTTGGAAGTGAGAAATGCTGCACCATCAATCTTCAAGGTGTATGCAGTCCTTTCCAGTAACACCTGGATTCTTGCCAATGATTTTCTGTAGAGAAAAAGCATACATTTTCCAAAGTAGTTCCTTCCTTCCACTTCACTCCAGCTATGTTGGAGTTCTGGTAGCAAAATAGTCTCAATTAGCCTGTGACAGGAAAGGATATACAAAAACAAATAAATGACAGAAAAGGCGATTCAAAAACAAATACAAGACAATCAAAACATTTGTCATTATTTTTTTTAAAAATACAGTAGTAAATACTATTTATACAGGTTAATCCCAATTTAGTCCCTGATGTTATATGGACTAAGGCAATTCACTTAACCTTTGTATGTATAATGCCATGGTTTTCCCAGAGGGATATTGTGAAGATTAGTTAATTAATGTTTGTACTGAGTACTAAATGTGAATTTAATTTGTAGCTATTAAGGATCCCATTGGTACTGGTCAGAACAGCAAAGAATAAAACCTAGCCCTGTGAATATCAAACTTTATCTAAATGCTGTACTGGTTTTCTTTTTTTCCTGAATAATATTTAATTTATTCAAGAAAAATTAAAATACAAATCACCAAAATATTGAAAAAAACAAAAAAGAAGAAAAAAAACACAACAAACAAGAAATTTAAAAAGTGTCTTAAAAAAGATTAACACGTATACACATAGCATCTCCCTAGGTGAATGCTGATTAGAATTAGAATAGAATAGAGCTGGTGTTGTGGGTTATCAGCATCCTGCGGATCTGGAAGCCAAGTCTGACTTGGAAGAAGACCTTGAGCCAGACTTGGATGCAAGGGAAGGGCCGGCAGAGGAAGCTGGGCCTAAGCTGGGCCGTCTACTAGCTATCAGGGGGCATCTGCATCTGATAGCAATGGAGCAGAACAGCTGGAAGGGACCTTGGAGGTCTTCTAGTCCAGCCCCCTGCTCAAGCAGGAGATCCTCTACATTTAATTAGATTAATATAGTTAATATAATACAACACAACAATGTTAATCTCCCCCCCCCCCTTACAAAAGGGGCTGTACAGGTTTTCAAAATAGGAAAAGTTGCTTGGAATGTTAATAGAAAACAGTTCAGAGCAACTCAACCATCTATGGGTAAATGGCAAGAAGTCTTAATATTAAGACTTTTAAGATGGAGTAAAAGAAACAGACCCAGTTAAGTGTATTCCAATCTTAATTTTCTACTGGGTAGCAGGCCAGGAATGTGGATTCAGAATTATTTACAGTTTATAATGCCACTTTATAGAAAACTATACAATGGTATACACAGTTCAGAAATAAGTCTGACCAAATTTGAAAAAAAACATTCTTTCCAGGTAAGTATATATGGGATTGTAATTGTGAATCATTAAAGCTAGACTTAAATGTCTTGTGATTTCTGCAAGTAAAACTTTGGTTTCTTAGTTTGTTACATCTGTGATTCTTTATCCCTCCTTCTAATTTCAGTTGATCTTTTGCCTCTATGGTTATGCCCTACGGGCTTTTTATTTATTCATTCATTCCGTTTAGCTTTCTAATCAAATGTAGATGATTATTATATAGCCTTTTCTTTGAAGGGCAAGCAGTTTTTGTGCTAATTTGAAATGTGGAATTGTTTTTTTTTTGACCCATTAAAAGAGAAACAAAATAAAAATCAAAATTCATATATATACCAAATGAATGTGAATGTACTGTATATACACATAGACACACACACATATGTATATACCCTTTTTAACATTCCCCCTGCTTTCCCTTTCCCTTTTCCAGCTTTATTACTTCTTCCACTTAAAACAAGATGATCAGTCTTTCCTAGAAGATGATACTACTACGCTTGTGATATTATATATAATTGTAATATTTTAGAACTCCACATGAACCTTGCCTCTTCAACTGGTGTCAGAAGATTCTGTTTAGATGTGGCAGATGAGATTTTGCCTGCAACTGCAGTTCTTGTTTGCCCAGATACAACAGATACCAACTCCATCAGTTTTTTTTTTATTCTTGCAAAACTGGGTCCTCCTTGGACACAAGACAATCTTGCTTCCCATCAGGGATGGGAGTGGAGACATTCTTCTGAACCAGAGACACATGAGGAAGAATCTTTTCTATCCTTAACTGTCTGGGAGTACTGTGGAAATACTTATAGCTGAGGTGTGGGATATTCCAGTTTTCCACTCAACCCAACTTCTAAGACTGTTGAAGAAAGAAAAAACAATCCCATAATCCTTGCTAGTGAGTGGAGTTCCAAGTTCATTGTAACTATTCAGGAAGAAAATACAAGATTCTGCCCAATAATGAATGGCAAGAAAAAAGATCCTGTTTCCATGAGCCAGAGCAGCAACTAAATCCCATGTCCTAGCAACATGATTCCCCCCTTTCATTAATAGCCTTAATCCAGCAAGCATTTGGAAGTTCAGAGCTGACTTCCCTGTGCTCACAACTGTTCCTTGAGGTTTGGGGAGCTGCATAAGTTATTCCTATATTTGTGCTTCTTTGCCCAAGTGCTCTTTAGCATGTTGAAACTATTCTAGGCCAAGCTACCTTTCAGGTCAGGTTTTCTCTTTCATCCATTGGTTGTCACATCATATAAATTGGTGCTGTGGGCACTGAATTGGCTTCCAATAAAATTATAAGTGCAATTCAAAGCCCTGGTTTTGATAAATTAAATCCTTTATCACTTTGTGCCCAAGTATGTTGAGCACCATGCTCTTAGCTAGAATTCATTCCATCCAGTTTGCTTATCCCAAGATTGAATGTAGAGGATTCCTCTGCTATATAAAGTCCAAAGAGGGGAAAGGTAGGAGACAATTTTTTTTAATCCAATTGTTATACTTGCCATTTGTGCCTTGAACTCAAAACTGTTCTGGAATTGTCAGCATTAGTACATTTCTGGAACCTAAGACAACTTTTTTCAATTTGAAATGTGTCAAATCTAAATGAAGGTTGGCAGCAGCTAATATAACTGAGAGGCAGAGAGTCGATGGATAGAGCACTTGTATTTAAAATATACAATGCATTGTTTACCATAGTCCATGGAACTCTAGACAGAACAATTTAAAAATGAATTTTCATGGGAATATCTGCCTTTACTGGACCAGTTACTTGAATTCTGATTGTAAGATTATGGGTGGCAATTTGTTTTAATGATTGATACTGCTAATGTGCAGTGGCTGCTGGCCTCCTGGAAGGCCTAGACAATGTCATAGTGAGTGGAAAGTGAATTCATTAAGATTAGTACAAAGATAATGATAAATATAAAGAAATAGAATTCAGCAACTTCCAAAGCAACTTCTCTTGACAAGCTGCAGGTATTCCATAAAAAAATAGCATGCATTCCAGGATGACTTTATTTGTTCATTAGTTACCATATGGTGTGTTTCAATTAGGTCATTCCTTATCTCCAGCTAAGATGGCAGGTGCTTCTTCTGCTCAGTGCTTCAACTGGACTCCAACTGCAAAGTCTCCTTATAGATGAAAAGATGAAGGGTATAAATAAGATGAAACTAACGGCGTGGAAGATTATTTTTATTTATGGGTACAAAATATTTTAACCTGCCTTTGTAGGAAAGGCATCCAACAGTATAAAGATAATAAGAATGCAGTACAGCATTTAAAAAAAAAAAAGATAAAATGCCATCAATCTATTGAAATAACATCAAAAGAGAAAGAGAGAAAAGAAGCAGCAACAGAAGTACAGCTGTAAAATAGCAATAGTAATAGCAATAGCCCTTAGATTTATATACTGCTTCATCATGCTTTACAGCTCTCTCTAAGTGGCCTAAAGGGATGCGCTGGCTCAGTGGCTAAGACCCTGAGCTTGTCAATCAGAAAGGTTGGCAGTTCAGCGGTTCGAATCACTAGCGCCACGTAATGGAGTGAGTTCCCATTACTTGTCCCAGCTTCTGCCAACCTAGCAGTTCGAAAGCATGTAAAAAATGCAAGTAGAAAAATAGGGACCACCTTTGGTGGGAAGGTAACAGTGTTCCATGCACCTTCGGCATTTAGTTATGCCGGCCACATGACCATGGAGACATCTTCGGATAGCGCTAGCTCTTTGGCTTTGAAACAGAGATGAGCACCGCCCCCTAGAGTCGGGAACAACTAGCATGTATGTGTGAGAGGAACCTTTACCTTTTTAAGCAAAGCATGGCCTTGTGCAATATGTAAATCTAATTTAAAACTATCAGTATGAAACACGTGTATCTACTGTCAATTAGCAAAGCATTTCAAATAAAATCAATTAGGATTAGCGTATTAGTAAAGTAAGCATTTGCATATACAAGCACATTTACTATTCTGGTGAATATAACTAAAGCTCATTCTCAAGCAGTGTACCATGTCGATACACGTCCATTAGTCAAGTGCAATAATGTTTGCCAATTTGTGTGTTGTGCCTTGTGTGTTGATGGGGGTAGCATTTTTTTTTTTTGCAGAAGCAAAGATATTGGAGACACTTGATTAACTTTCTATGAACATGTACAAGACTAGACGAATGAAGGGGAAAATCCCTTTCTTTATTGGACAAACATATGTTCAATTTCCATTTTACTCAACATGTAAACTGGAACAGTTATTTTTCAGCATTCATATATTTTTATATACAAGGGAGTTCCCTAAATTAAAAGCACAAGTGATTTAGAGAATTCTGCATTAAAAATAACTAGGGGGAATTGCTAATGTGTGAAAATTAAGGGAAGCTGTGTATTCAAAGAGCCTATAAGGAAAATAGTTTCTTCAGGGGTCAATATTGTAATAATAGATATCAAGGCCAGAAGGGAGAAAGATAACTGAAAATGAATTTTGTGGAATTATAATCCCTTTTTACCAGGGGTTTTATCTTGCCAGTTCCATCAAGTTTGTAAGATTTTTTTTCTACTCTTCCTTCTTGAGGAGTGTCATGCCAGATCTGGAGTGAGCTTATGCATCTTCACCAAGCAGCCTGAAAGCTCTACTTCCTGACCAGGTCCTTGCCAGGAGATACCTCACAGGAGGATGCCACTGCACTGTGCAATTTGAAGTAATCACACATTTACTAGGTGTACCAGATAAATAACTACAGTAACTGGTCGTATGTGCTTGGAATGGAGAGAAGAGAAAGACTGGGAGTAGATTGACTCTGTTCAAAAGGTCATGTATGTACACACATTTAGGCCAAGAATGGAAGTTCTATTGTGAATGAGATAGAAAGAAGCTGGAATCAGTTGTTATCTAATTTCAAACTTTTTCTGGCTACAAAATCTTTACTTACTATTTATATAACTACCTGTCTACCTGGAACGTCTGATCAACAGACAAAACTATAATGCTAGATAAACTGGTAATGTAACAAAAAGTAAACTGTTTATTTGTAAGGGCAAAATTTCCAATGAACAAAAAAACCAATCACAGTTATGTGGAAGGATAGTCTTAAACATACAAATCAAGGTTCAGTGATAGGGATGCAATTGTTTTTCCTTGAATAAAACTTTGTTGTTTGGAATAATTGATGCTACTTTTAAGTGGGCATTATCTTCTGTATACTTTTACAGCTGTTTTTGTTGCTGGATATAAAGAGATGTTTCTCTCATAAAAGATTTTCTCTTGCAAACAATATAAGATATTTTAGGGCTTCAGTGGCAACTTCAGGATATTCTTTTAAAGTTATGACAAGAATTTGTAAGTCTACAAATGAAAATATTGTTTGTAATACAAAATCGGTCAAATTTAATTTTAAGTTTTCAAAACTTGTGCTGTCAGAAGCAGCAACACCACTAACAGCACTGGTATTTGTCTCACTTTTTCTATTGTCCACTTTTTTTCTGTACAGTCTGCAATTTTATTAGCTGGTAACCAATGATACACATCTGGAAAAATTGGTATTACATACAATGATTGTTGAATGTATGATTTTTTTTCCCCATTCTGAATGCCTGGCTGAATTCATTTAGGCACCCCCTCCTTCTGCAAATAGACATAAATTCTCACGCATGTTTAATTCAATACGACATTTCTTTATTAATTCCACACAACTCAGTGGGATTTGTTGCTAAATAAGTGTGAACAGGATACCACACTGATGATTAAATAGACTTCATAGGGACATACACGTACATACAGTTTGTATTGTGGAAAGTGAAAGGGAAGGAGGGATAACCGTATTGCTTGGGTTCAGGTTTCTAAGCAAGTTAGAAACTCCTACCAGATAACCTTTAACCTCTTTCTGCTTTCAGCTGAGTTTTGAAAACATGGGCTGCCTGGAGAAATGTTTGAGTTTGACAGCAATCAGAAAGTTTGGTTTTGTGAACGGGCACATGGAAAGACAGAAAACTTGAGTGGGGGCAAGGGAAAAGCTGCCAGCATTTTCTCAACAGACTGCTTGCGTGTGTTGCTGATATATAGTCAATGAGAGAGGAAAAACAATGTTGAGAAGGGAGCAATGGCTGAAAGTGTGTTGAAGTTACCACACACACACATACACACACAGTCCCCATCACTTTTGGGATGCATTTCAGTTTTTACAAAATTATATGGTTCTGTGGAACCCAGTTTGAAAAATCTTGATGTACCCTGGTTCTCTGTAGCTTGCATTTAGCTCCAGTCCAAGACAAGTGGGAAAGGTTTTGGCAAAAGATATCTCTACAGAGACAGGTATATCATGTACATACCTCTACATAATGAGAAGAAAGAGAGGCTCCAGGAACAGAGAACTTTTGCTTTTAGTGCTCCTTTCCTTCTCAAATTTTATTTTTGCAGAAACATTTAGGGTCAAGTGTGAATGGTTTCTTGTTCATATAACAACAGAAGTGATTCATGTGAACATTTCCAAGTAAGTTTGTATATGTCCTAATTTTGACATTAAGTAGTAAGAGGAAAAGACCAGAAAAGACCTAATCATCAGGATGATTAGACTTCAGCAATATTTTCCAGGCAGCTGTCAATAAAATGTGCAAGAGATTATTATTTTTCACAGAGACTTTATTGATCTTGGCTTTGTTCAAGCTCAGAAATCTGTTTATAGCAGCCCATAAAAAGACAGAATACCTCTTTTACTGAAGGTTAACATGGTGTGTTTATTTAATTGAATGAAAATGACTTTATGTTGTCTAAATGTCATTGTTAATACATTTTCAAGACTTTCTAGATTCTATGAATCTTGGGAGAAGAGGAAACAAAATAAGTTAACCAAGTTTTTTTTAATAACTAAACTAAACTAAACTAATAAAATAAAATAAACATCACAGATGAAAATAATTGGACTTTATTTATTTTTAAATTTTATATCGTTAGCAGATGTACATTTTGTAATCCATCTTACTGTATTTGCATTTTTTTCCAGAAAGCTTTTTTAAAACTTAAATTGTATTCTAAGTGAAAATAAACTCTTCTTTTGCCTTAAAAACATTTGATTGCATGGATTTCTAATATTTAAGCAATCAATAGATGCCTTTTTTCCTTGTTCCTGGAACTATGGAAATTAAAGAAAAGAAAGATTAAAAAAAGCAGCTTTGGGAAGGGAGAGCAAAATATCTAATCAATACAGTTTCCTTCATGGCAACCAGAAGATAGATTTGATCTAAGAAAATGCAAGTCCCTTTTGAAGCCGTCATATTTTTGTTAAATCCATATCCACAGAAACATGCAATATAAAAGTATATTAAATTGTTAACATGCAATAACTCCATCTGTGAGTGTAGACTTATTAAAATGATACGTGGTATTGCCCAGAAAATAATTTGTATATGTAATTTGCATTTTCCAACCTTTTTTTGTATCTGTATATAGACAGTATAAATTTATTAGGAATTTCCTTGTTTACAGCTTTGAATGAAAAATCCATCATTTGAAGATTTTTTTTAATGTCTTGTTATGTGAAGTTTTCATTTAGGGCCATTTCTCACACTTTTAAATGCTACTAATCCAACAAGAGGTGTGTATTTCCTGTATTTTATTGTAGTAAATCTGGCAGACAACAAGTATAAATAAATAATTCTTTTATGTTGTATAGTTATAAGTCTTAGGAAATAGATAAATAGTTAGATGTCATTAACCTGGAATTAATTACCAACAACTGATGGGGGTTATTTTTTCAAAAAACCTTGATGAAAATGGATAATAAAATTGAAATTCTTTTTATGGCAGACAGGATATTAGATTAGTTTTGAACCTGGATGATCCATGAGGCAGCACCAGTGGTGGGATTCAACTGGTTCGCACATCTTCGGCCAAACCGGTTGTTAAATTGCTGGCTGGCCCCTCCCTGCCCCTTCCAGGAGTCCCCACGTGCTCCGTTTTGGCTCCCAGGTAAATTCAGGGAGGCCCCACTAGGCCCAAAATGGGGTGCAAGGGGTTGTGGTGCCCCCTGCGGCCCATTTTTGCTACCGGGGCTTCAGGGAGGACTACTAGGCCCAAAATAGGGCACAGCGGAACGCCCCCTGCAGCCCATTTTTGCTCCCAGAGAGGTCCAGGAGGCCGAGTGCTGCCTGTCACCCCCTGGCCTTGGCCACTATGGCCACGCCCACTCAGTTGTTAAATTATTTGAATCCCATCACTGGGCAGCACCCTTATAATTTGTTAGTTTTTATTTCACTTGATGGAGCATTAACTGACTATAACCTTCATGTTGTTACTTAATGCTTACACTAGCATCTTACAAGATTAAAGCTCTGGCAGAACATTGCCAGCATTTCACAGGATTTGTATTTTGCTAGAACATGACTCCTTCTCATCATTCATCTTTGTCATTCTTTTTCTTTGTCTGTTTTACATTTCCAGCATATTTTTCAGAAACTGTTCTCAATTTTTCAAGTGAAATATGCTGAGCTGGGCAAGTTTGGGATTTCTTTAACATTGATACTAATTGTACTGGTTAGAGCCCAGAAATTGAAATTGAAGTTGAAATCCAATACAATGGAACCTTGGTTCGAAAACACTTCCATTCGCAACCAAATCGGCTCCCAACCAAAAAAGCCAGCCGAGTTTTGAATTGGTTCATGATTCAAAACTTGGTTGGCAAACAAAAATGGCATGGAAAGATTCCTTTTGGTGCCAATTTTATCCTTCCGTGCATGTGCATATAGCATCATGGGATGCGCGCATGCACAGGCAGCCTTGCAGCAGGCACATGTAGGGTGCGTGCGCATGCGCAGTGTTGCTTTGGAATGCGACCAAATCAGTTCATGACTGAAGTCCGGGAACAGATTGCAGTCGCGAACCAAGGTTCTACTGTACATTTGGAGGATATTAAGTTTGGGAAGATTAATCCACAATATTTTAAATACATTTGCTATTGCTAAAACAGTCTTTATCAGCAATCAAGACCCATATGAGCATAGATTAACATTAGATTAACATTAGATGATCAATCAAGAAGCAAACAATATTCTAATCAAGGAACTGCCAAACAAGCTAACAGCCCAATCAAACCACCAAGACCACTACCACTAACATCGACAGGTCAAGCCACTAGTATGTAAATGAAGAGGAAATCCCACTCCCCACTAGCACTGATGATCTTACCTAGTTTGGTAACGAAACATCTGCAAAAAAACAACCAAGCTCAGAAAGCTCCAAGGACCCCCCCCCCCAGTTTAATTC
>JANHJO010006323.1:302581-315670 GCA_032468235.1 Pseudoxyrhopus heterurus | reverse complement strand
TTTCCTGGTCAGAGATTGCTTTCCTTGACTCCCAGAGCAATAAAGATCTGCCAAAGACTGTTATCTTATGGTTTCCTTTCAGGGAGCCACTGTATGGAGCACCTGTGAACTGTTCCAGGACCTCTCCTTATCCAGAGGGGAATTCTGAACCATTTGTTGGTTCCTTGTTCTGCCACTGTTATTGGCTCTGCTCTCCATGGAATCCACCATTAGTCAACCATTACTTCCTTTGAAGTCCTCTGCATCCCCAATCTTTAACAGCATAAGCATTTGGATTTTTGCCAAGATCAGTCCTTTTCAATATATGTTCTTTTTTTTTTTCTGCGTGCAAGCTGATTTCAGTAAGAATTCTGAAAATTGTGGCTTAGAAAAAGCAGAAGTCTATTGGCAAAACCATGAACAATATTAATAGATACAGTCAGAGACTCTGGGTTATTCATGGAGGGTGGATAAACAGTGTCAAAATCAAAAGTTTGGGCAATCAAAACCCTGGCCCTTTTAACATATGTGCGATAGATATGATGCACATTTTGACATCCATCCCATGGGTACCCCTGAAAGATCCAGTGGATAAAGTGTTGGACTAGGATCTGTGAGATGCAGGTACACATACATCATCAGCCATGGAAGCTTATTGGGTAATTTTGAGCCAGTCACTCTCAGCCCTATTTTGTTTACAGGATTGTTATGATTACTCTGTGGGGAAAAATTAGAGAAGGGATGCTATATATGTCACTGTAAGCTTCTCTCGGTAAAGTGGGGTATAAATTTAGCAAATACATGAAATAAATAAATGTGTCTATTCAGCCATCTGTCAGGGTGCTTTGAATTGGATTCTTGCATAGAGCAGAAGATTGGCTTCTGTAGCTTTTCAAATTTTAAAGTTCTACTCTTTTTAAAAAAAGAAAGCATTATTTCCAGAATATTTCCACTGTGCTGTTCTGTTAATGAGCGATTCTAGCTCTTACAGTCTTTTAGAAAATTAAGTTATCCATACCAATCATTGGAAGGCATGGTCCTTCTGAAACACATAGAGTGCATAATCATACTTTAATCTCTGTGTGTAACTGACTGGTTCCCATAGATGCTGCGATTTAGGTATTAACTGTCCTGTGGATGTTCTTTGTTTATTTTGCAAGTAAAACAATGCAATTTGGTCATGCCTGCTGGCTGTCTTTATTGCAGATGCTATTTTTCTTTATTTGGCAACTGGCACCTGAAACAGAATGTGAAAAATAAAACCTATTTCATGTAATATATCTTTCTTTGAAAGGAGCTGGCCTTTTTTTGCTTGTGTTTCTCTTACCAATCCTATGTAAACACACTGGGATTCCCAGGCACAGCATGAATATTCATTTTAGCAATTCTTGGGAAATATTGAATGTATTCTAAAAGATTATCGCAATGTGTATTTCTTTCAGTAAGGCAAACATTCTTCCCAAGATCTTATATTTACTTTTAGAGGAAACTGCTGGTCAGAAATCTGATGGGTTTGATCAATACCCTTTCTGTTCCCCAGTGAAAACTTGTTTTCCATTTTTCCTGTCCACAGGCTATGCTTAATGAAGAAAAGATAAATTAATGAAATTTATTTACTTGAATAGAAGATGATGCTGATTTTAAAACAATTATTTTGAAGAATTGTGATTCTTGATTAATAATAATAATACAATACCAACTTTATATCCTTATCCACCCAAAGCTCTACTGAAATATTTTTTTCTCCTCCCATAATGAATGTGTGTAACACTTTTGTGTGTCAATGGCATATATATCCAGAAGCCACAATTTTTTTTAAAAAAAGGCAGAGCTAAGATAAAAAATGTCATTAATTCTATTAGTAGCTTCTGATTAAAATCAACTGGTTGTAAAATAACCAGTTAATAATAACCTTCAAAGTTTATTGAACCTTATTATTAATAACCTTTTGTAAAGTTAACTGTTTACTCCCAAGCAGTAGCTAATCTTAAAGGGAAGTGATTTTATGGCCATCTATAACCATTTGCATCTCTCACCTCTCCCCATATTTTAACAGTCTGATATTATTCTCTGCTGTTCTTTTCAATGTAAGATGATGATCCTACACCCATACATTTTCCAGCAATTATAAGGGGGGGAGGCTTGGCTTACTTTTACATAAATATGGTATTTGCCAGGAACATGAAATGAATTTTTAGGCAAAAGAAACCTAATTTGATGATTTGTCATTGGGTAAAACCTTTTAGAAATAATGTGTTATCAGCCCTGTGCTATTATATAGTTGAGTCTACCAATGCTCATACTATGCATCTGCTTTGTTATTAATTCATTTTGTTCACATCTTTAATTCAGTCTTTAATTTAAAGCCCTAAGGCTTTCATAACTTTCTCTAATGGAATCTTGCACTTAGATTTAGTACTATTGGATGCAGTTGAAATGTTAATATAACTGGCTAAGTTACCTCTATATGTTTTTTATGTGTGTGTTGCAGCTGGGGCCACATATATCTTTGGGAAAAGTGGAGGCCTCATCCTGTATACTTGGCCAGCAAATGACAGACCCAGTACAAGGACAGACCGCCTAGCTGTTGGGTTCAGCACAACAGTAAAAGATGGCATCTTGGTACGGATTGACAGCGCCCCTGGCCTTACTGACTTTTTGCAACTTCATATAGTAAGTACGGATCTTTTATCCTTCATTTTGCCTTCAGTTTTAATGGCTACACAAAGTCATTTAAACAGCCAAGAAAAAAACCCAAAATACTACATATAATCTTAAACTACAATTAAGAAATTGTATTTTTCCTTGGTGTACTTAAAATGTATTCTGGATAGGACTAAAGATAATCTAAGCCTTTAAGTCTGCTTGTTTAACATTGTCTTAATATAAGCAACTATAGTTTTCATTGTACAAAATACAAATTTATACTTTTATTTATTTATTTATTTATTTGCCAAAATTTATATACCGCCCCACTTTTGTAGGTTTAGACCAGTGTTTCTCAAACTCTTTGCCCATAGACCTGTTTTGACTTTGGTTTTTTTGCCCTGTGGCTCCACTGTCCAGGTCCTATTACTAGAAATGGACATAGGGCAGTAACTGGTGCATTTTATGGCATCAACAAAACAGAATTTACAGTTTTTTCCTGTGGGCCCCTCAGTACATACCATGCCCTCCTCCCCATTACATGTTTTTTCACCTGTGGTTCCCTTGGAATATCCAGATGACCATAAGGGGCCTGATTGAGAACTGTTGGTTATATTACAGACGAAACAGAAAAAGAAGCTAGAATAGTCATAACAAATGGAAAATTAAATAGGGTGGATGCTAGCAGTTCAGTCTCAGCAACCATATACTAGTACATATATCTCCAAACTGGTGCTCTCTAGATTTCTTAGATTTATAGTTTTCAGATTTCTCAACTAGAATATCTAATACCTGATATTTCTGGGATTTGAAGTCCAATAAACCTGAGACAGAATGCATTGGGTATTAGTCTCCAATTTTACTGACTATGGGATAATATCTGATCATAAAACAGTGAAACTGAAAATGACTCAAAGGTACACATAAAGGAAGGTGAATAAGGAACCAATTTATGGTTTATTGTGTAATCCAAATATTGAGGAAAAAATTACCAGCATCTCCTTGCTACCTATTCAACATGCCATCCTTACTACTCCTATGCTTGAGTTCCTAAAAAAGCTTGCATGCATGCAATTATTTTAGAATTCCCCAAATTAAAACTCAGAGTAACTAAGATTCAAGATACTATATTACTTAGTATAAACATTTAATGTATAGATGGGTATTTTTGAATATTTCAGGCATGGTTCCTGAAATATATAGAAATACACAGCTCCAACAGTGTTTTTGGAATTCAAGTAAAAAGAGTTCATGATTTCAAAATCTCTTTTTAGATTATTATGCTAGGCTATGCTTATGTTTGTTCTTCATCCATGTTTGGAAACTGCACTTTTTTCTAAAGTGTGGCCAGGTTGGTTTTCATAAGATTACAACAGTGCTATATTGCACTGTTTTTCAGTCTTAACTCAATTGCATTTTTTACTTACTAAATGATATGGGGGCATATAGAGAACCATCTCTTTGTTCATGAACAGGATCATCATGTTACGAGAATCACTGCAGGACCATTAAGAAACTAAGTTGTTGAGTATTTAGGACAGGGCCTTTCCTAATATTAACACTGTGATTATGGGACTGTCTCTTGACAAGAGTGAAATTGGATCCTTCGATATAGGGCGTTGTGTAGAATCCTAAGAGATTTTCTGAATTGTAAGTCTTTTAATACCACATCGTTTAATAACTCTCTAATTGTAATTCCATTCTCAAATTTCATTGAATGAATTGTTGGCTTTGGTGAAGAAAGCAATTTTCAAGTTTAATGAAACACAAAAGAATGCTATCCTATTGCAATCTCATTTGATTTGCTCCCTATCAGTAATACATGATTTTCTATAATCAGTTTTACAACATTGGAACTGTTATCTTGGTTTTCATGTCTTTGTCCTTATAAATGAGTTTTAGTCTACATTACCCAGCCACCTCCCTGGTTTTTTTTTTTTTGCAGTAATAATATAACCTTTATGGATTTGCTTCAGTTTATTCTTTATTGCTGTATTACTGTTTAAAAGATCTCTGTTTATGATTGTTTTTTTTTTAAAAAAAAACTCAGATTGAGAATGCCTATGACATTTGGAGCAAAATTAAACAATGAATCTCAAACATGAAGATACATACAAATACACAGATATAGCCTCTCATAATCAAATACATAAAAACATACAATAATATGATAGCAATTTCCAATTCCTATTTGGTATTCCTCTGATAATGTCTCCCTTGACATCTTAAAGGCAGTTCCAGGGATTCTCAGGACACTTATTATAACACATATGTTCTTCTATGCGTATGAATAACGTGAATAAAAAAATCTTATTTTTTCATGACTATAATTTATGAAAAATCCTTTTGGATTCATTTTTTAATTATGAGTCCTTTAAATACTCAAGCAAATATTTTGTATGTATCTCTCTCACACACAGAGACACATACAGAGGGAGGGAAAGAGGGAGGGAAAGAGGGAGGGAGAGAGAATGGATGGAATACCTCCAGAATGATTCAGTTCATAAACTGATATTAATTGCGGCCCAGAGTCCTTCAGGAGTGGGGCGGCATATAAATTGTATTAATAAATAATAAATTGTTGTTGTTGTTGTTAGTTGCGAAGTCATATTAATAGTTAGGCGGGATTAAATATATCCTTAGAGAGGATTCAGTGCTATATTGGTATTGTTCCATCTTGGGAAAGGAATGGTATGTCTCTGTTAGAGTAGACTGATATCAGTCCTTCAAGATGAACTAGGCCAAGAAACAAATTCCATAAGATTATTGGAATACAACTTTATAGTTTAACTTAATGGAATCTTGACAGATTCTGTCTCCTTCCTCTTATACCCAAGAGAATAAATGTGCGACAATTGTCAATTTCTTTTTCATTCCCTCCTCCTTTCCAAGCTAAGCTGAATTTAATATAACACTTGTTGAATACTTTTTTTTATCCCAAGCCATCTCTGTCTCCAAAAGTTTTGAACTAACCCAAAGTGCTTCTATATAAGCATTCATTCTACTCCACTCTACTGTACCTTAACTGCACCAACAGTAACATGTGATCTACAAGAAGCAAAAATTGTTTGCAGACATAAAACAAGGATTTAGCAGCTTATGAAAGAGATTGTACTGCTGACATCTAAGGAGATACAAACCCTTTTCCTGGTTTTTAGAGCTTTATACTTCTGCCTATCATCTAAGTATTTATTGCAACCTATTCTTTCAATATTTGTAAAGGAAATAGATGGGTCCTGATTCCACAAAGGGTGTTAAGGACTGAATCTGGTAAGATAAAAACCAGAAATTCCCAGTTTATAGCAAATGGTTATATAAACAAGTCTGTGTGACGGCAAGCCTTACTTGAGAAAAATTGGAAGAAAAAGCCCAGAATTTAAATTCTGAAGCATAACCCGATAGAAGGGCTTTAACTTGTCTGCACTGCACAGAAGTAAACTATGTCCATTGTAGTTCCCTGATCCACTAATTTAGTCACTTTGTCAAAGAAGGCAATAAAGTTTTTCTGACATCATCTGTTTTTAACACATCCATGTTGGCTTCTAGAAATAGTTTTACTCTTTTCTAGGTGCTTGCAAACCCACTGTTTGATTTTCTTTTCCAAGATTCCCAGATATTGATGTCAGGGTGATTGGTCAGTAATTTCCTGGCTCCATTCCCCCCCCCCCTTTTTGAAGATTGGAACTACATCAGTTCATTTTCATTCTGCTAGTAGTTCAGGGGGTTTAAAAGATTATGTTCAGTGGCTCTGAGATCACATCTTCCAGTTCCATCAGAAACTTGGCATGTAATCCATTTGGTGCTAGCAATTTGAATTCATCTAGACTGAATTGGTGGCTTGTACAGTTAGGACACTGGGTTGGAGGTTAGCAAGCCTGCGTTTGGAACCTGAGTGTTGCCATGGGACCAGACATGACCAACTGGGTGTCCTCAGGGCAATAGTGATGTCACCAGATAACCCTTTCATCCTGGAAGCGCCTTGGTGCTTTTGACATGATTGCAATGCGATCTAGAGTGGATAGGTGTTCTCTTACCATTTTCTTACCTTTTTTTTGACATGTATATCTATTATATCTTCTACAGCAGGGTGTCAAACTCAAGGCCCATGGGCCAAATCCAGCCCGCAGGGTGCTTAAATCCGGTCCATAGGGCTGGCCTGGAAATATCAAAGGACCGGCCTGCAGTGCCTCTGGTGGCTAAAACAGGTTGCGTGCGCGCCCCCTGCGCCTTGTTTTCACCTTTCATGGCCGCCTGCAGCACTCTGCCGGCTGAAAATGGGCCTTGTGAAAACAGCCCAAAACGGGCTGAAAAATGGGCTGAAATGGGCTGAAAAATGGCCCAGAAATGGGTGGCAGAGTGCTGCAGGAGGCCATGGAGGATGAAAACGAGGCATGGGGGGGGCAGCGCAGTCCCCCACATCCCATTTTGGCCAGCAGGGTGCTGCAGGAGGCATCAGTCCTGCCCCTCCTGCTGCCCTCCCCCCCCCCCGTCCCATGGAGGCTAATATACGGCTGATCCAGCCCTTGAAGAAATATAGTTTGACACCCCTGTTCTACAGTATTGCTTTTGATAGGTAGGACTATTTTTTTCTTTTGCATAGAAATAGATGCAAAGAATGAATTAAGCAGCTCTTCTGTCACATTCTGGTCATCTCCGTTTTGCGGATCAATTGTTTCCTTGATTTCCCCTCCTCCCCTTGTTGCTTAAATGTTGAGCATGGGTACATGGTAATCATAGCATATGGAATTAACCCAATTTTCTTGGTTTGTATGATATCATTAACTATAATCTAGACACATAGACTGAGTTCATGCAGCATATTAGGATAAGTCTTTTGAATTCTCCAGCATTTCTCTTTCTTGAAGGATAGAGATTGATTGACTCCATATGCGTGAATTAAAGAAGAGGAAAGAAAAACTCACAAAACAATAGAAAATAAATAGGAAATCAAACATGTTAATTAGAATAGATCAAATAGTTTTCTAATCAGTATTCCCAGTGGGAAAATACTTATTCGGTTAAAAAAAATACATCAGCATATTCTGCCATTGATGGCTAATGTGTATCCATCCATCATTGTATCATTTTTGTACTAATTCTGTTTATATACAGTAACAATTTATCTTGTGTTAGTGTTCTTTTTGACATATAACTCAGCTTGAATATTTACAAAAGCCAATGAGTCTTCCAAAACATAATTAATATGTCAAATAATTTTTGTCCAAAAGAGACCTTGTATGAAATAAAACTACATTGTGCAAATCATAATGCAATTATAATTATTATAATTATAGTATATTTGAGTAAATTGTGTTAATTGCAATTTTTAATGTAATTCAAAACTAACAATATGAAAATTACAATATGTCTAAGAAAATGTGACATATGGATGCTAAAATGGCCTTCCAGTGATGTTCAGGTACCAGATTCTTCAATTCCTTATTTCATTTCTCTTATGCTTCAGTACATTCTGACAACTTTTAATAAATAGTCATGATAAAATGGCTGCAATGGCAAATTTCCAATATGTAGGACTTGATCATTTTTGACCTTAGCAAAAAGGATCATTTTAAAACCTCCTTCTCTGAAACATTTCTGAACAAAAAGGTAGAAAGTGGGGAACTTTCCCAGAAAAAACAATTAAAATAATTCATGATAATTATTTTAAAAAGTTTTAATAAATAAAATAATACTTTATAGTATAAATTATCTGTGTTGAGCCTTTATTTTTTAAAGTAGTAATGTTATCCAACATGCTCAGTTTAAATGGATCCATCTGTGAACTCTGCTGAAAATCTAAGATATATATCTTGATATTCTCAATCTGACATCTTTGTTCCTCTGGATACCTTTGAAATTGACCAAAATGAACGTAGTAGTTTCCCGATGGTCAGATTTCAGGTTAAGATAACTTAATATTATATTCAAAAAAGACCATAAAAGCCTAATTTTTGTTATGGAGGGGTCAGATTTATTAACAACTACCAATACATAATATTGAAGAATGTCTTTTTATTCAATGCATACAAGTATCAAGTCATGATTCCTGCTAAGTTGCCTAACTGCATATGCTAAAATGTCCAAAGCAAATCAATCAATAAAAGAGAGAAATGACAATTCTGCTTTCTCCTACTGCCCAATGAAAAGGAGTGAATAGTTCTCATCCAGGGGATGTATTGACAAGCCCTGTATAATACCCTGTTTAAAATGGCATAATATTTGTGAAAATAATCCATTAAAGCTTGAAAAGTGTGTACTTGTACCCATTTTATTAGCCAATTGTGCACATAGTTGGCCTATTAGCAAGGGAAGTTTTTCCTGTCATGGGGATAAGATTGATAATTGGGTATGCAAAGTCTTTCCCCTTCCCATTCTTCATTACAGCTGAAACAACATCCAATTGTCTTTTTCTTTCTTTTCTTTTTCTTTTTTCTTTTGCTGCTGCTGCTGGTATACCAAGTGTAGAGCACACCGTGCAGCAGTGCAAGAAATAACTCTGGGAAGCCCTATAGCTAAATATGATGGATTTCTGATCCCCAGCTGCAGTCAACCAGCATGGATGCTCTGTGCATTGATATAGCAATTCATTAACCAACTCTCCAATAGATGCCATATACTAAATCCCACTGTTTCCAATTGCTGAATGGAGAGAGCTTCTTAATGCCACTTTGATAGGTAAATAGCAATAGAAACTGTATGGCTGAATTATTACCAAGGTCAAGGCTGATAAATTGGAATCGTTGTTTATGAGAAAGAAAGCCAGGTTTTGGAATGATCATTGAACTGCAATTCCCTTGGGGAAATATAATCAGTTAGAAATCAAAGGTGTGAAATATTATGTACTGTTGTGTGACATTCTTTAATAGTAGTGTCAATTAAACAAGGATTGGAGTTTTGAAGGATTTTTTTTTCCTTGGCTGCAAATTACAAGCTGTGAAGTGTGCATCCAAATATATGTATTGTATGATGCTTAATATACAGCTTTGTTAGTTAAGGTAAGGTCATCTTTTACCTGAACTTTTATGAATCGTGCTTTAAATATTTTATCCCAGTTTCCTATTTATAAAGAATTCAAAGCACTTTTGTCAAGACAGATACTACCGATCAGTAGGAGATGCTTTCATTGTCACTGCCTCTTCATGCTAAGGAAAGGCTCTTTGTTTCTATCTTGCTCTGTTAGGAAATATAAATAATAACATAAAATCTGCAACTGATTAAACATGAAATCTTTTCATTGCTACTCTTTTAAGAAATTACTTGACTGTTGGGGAGTCAAGTTTTTGTTCTACACTCTTCTTTCACACATGATGTAAGCAAATGTATAACAATAGGAAAATTTCTTCTGAAGAACAGAAATTAGTACCATTTTGAAAATTTCAAAATATCTAAAGATCAGAGATATATACTTCTCTTACTGAAAATATACGAGAGTAAAATTCACACATTACATATTCCATGTGGTAAATGCAGCTTGAACATCTTACTGACTGCATGCAGAAACCTCTGAGTTCTTTTCCTTTACCACAACAGCCAATTATCCAGCAGAAGAAGGCAAGCCATGGAGGTGTTATGTTTATATAGTTGCTATAATTTTTATGGAAACTGTAAAGAAAGTTCTGAAGCCACTTTTAGTGACTTCACTGGGCTGCATAAAAGCAACTAGACTGTTGCCAAGAAACACCTTCAAAATCAGTGTTTCTTTACACTTTATCTGCCCTTTTCTCTTATGCTCTCATAAAAATCATCTGCACAGAATTATATGTCCTGTAATCAAAGCTTCCCATTTCTTAGGTTTTAGCATTACCTGCATAATAACATACAATATTCAGATTTCCAACCGTGCTGTTAATGGATACAGGAATAGAAGTAATTCACTGACCACTTAAAGATGCCTTTTGGAGGAAATTAAAGTAGTTTGATGTCTTGATCAGGTGATTGCATGAAAGGCTAACCACTATCTGATATTATGTCATATTGTGGATATATATTAAGGCAGTGGTATTAATTACTAAAGAAAAAGAAAAGTCAAACTAAACATCAGAGCACATTTACAGAATGTCTTTCTTCTCATAGAGTTTATTTTGCAAAGAGCTAATAAAAGGGGTTACATTTCACTGATGCAGATCTTTAATAACATTTCTGGAATAGCATTTTAACACTTCTAATTAACCTTTATGATATCTCTATTTGATGTAGAACTTTGAGCATTGCATCCATTTGTAAGAGAGAAAAGTGTGTTATATACATATGGAGAATGATCGGATTAGTCAAAAATTATCTGTAAATAGATTTGTATTTCTGATGCATTTATTTCATGTATATCCAGTCAAACATTGAGATAATTAAATATAGTGCCAGGCTAAGAAATGTTATACTTCTCCTGTACTTTTTCTCAACTTGATGAAAGAAAATTTGCTTTAGAACTCAAAGTTGAAGAGAAGCTTGGAGAAATTGTAATGAAGATTGAAGTATTTCTGCACTTATTTATCATCCCTTATAGTCACTTAGATAGTGAGATGGGCAGTGCCTAAATTTGATAAATAAAATTGAGAAAATAAGTACAAGGTAGCTGCAGAGTATGTGTATTTCTCTTTTCTCTTTATATAATCCAGCATCTCTATAATCTCTTCATATTTCAAAAGTGCAATTAAACTTGAAGAAAATATATCACAAAAAATCCTTACACTGGGTTTATTTATGTACCAATGTTGCTATTGTTATTGCTAAAATAGTCGTTTGTTAAAAATCTATTGGACTGTTATTTCTTCTCTCAAAATATTTGGAGAAACCATGGAGCTGTGAGGGTCTATTTAGGTCAGAAAGACTAACTCCTCTGCTTCGCACAGAAATCAAGATTAAAGGATCCTGGACTGGTGTGGAATGGGACAACTTGGTGCGACCAATTTACGGCCAACTTGCCACGGGACAACATACTGCAGGACAATTCAACAATTCAGTTTAAGTATTTAAAATATTAATTCTTGCCATTCACATTTCATTTTGTCCCTCCTTTTGCATCCTTTCTTTAATGATTCTTTTGCACCATTACTTTGATATTGGTGTAACTCATGTCCCATGGTAGAGTTGTCTGCGACGGGTTGTCCTGCAGTGAGTTGACAGCAGCAATTTGGCTGTGGCAGGTTGGCCATGCTGAATTCTCTTACACCCAGACTGGTGGGTATCTGGTCTCTCTGCTTAAATATATCCAATAGTGGGGATTTTAGATGGTCCAGATGTTTTGATTTTGGATTAATATGAATTTGTTGGTGAGATATATTGTGGAATGTCTATACTGATGACTTTTTACTGTTTTCCTCTAGCAAAATGTAGTAATACCGGTAGTAAGAACATGTCATTTCTAAGAGTCTATCCATCTCTTTTTTTTAATTTTGTAACATTAAATACTTATTTATTTTATTAAATTTGAATGCTACTGAATTTCCCAATCAAATTTCAATTTGATTTTAATGCTAAACTAGTCCAATCTCTTCATGATTTCACTTTATATAGTGGACTTGCAAATGATTTTTTTTTATAATCACTCACATAAATTTACAAGAGATAAGAAAAGTAATATTGTTGCTCTATACTTGACATCACTGATTTTTAAATGTAACCTTCAAATGCTGAGACACGAGGATAACAACTATGTATACACATATATCTTCCATTCAGACCATTCAAGCAGTATGTTAGATCTCCTTTGTGAATCAAAAAGTAAAACTAACCTCTTTTCAGAGGTCATTATCTATTCAACAGGAGAAAGAAATTATCAGCTGTGAGTGTGAAATTTCCAGACTGTTCAGGACTTAAGATAATATAACTGGCTGGCAGGTAGGTTATAACCCGGAGCTGTCAAACTCCCAGCCCAGGGGCTGGATGCATCACGCACTGGCCACGCCCACACCCAGTTTAGCAAAGAGGAAAAAAATCCTGATATGTCACGTGATGCTGCCATCATGACATGAGTCTGACACCCATGTTATAACTGGTAGGTCAAAATAAAAAATTACCACAGTCCAAAGTAGATTACAGAGGCTATACTGAATAACCTCCAATCAGATAATGCTGTCAGTTGGGCTTTCACAATCCAATCACTTGCAGCTGACTGGTACTCAGTCCAATACATTCACAAATTTGTGCCACATGTTGAAGGAATACCTAATAACTAAATCCTCCTCCAAGGTTTCCCAATAGTAGATCTCCTTGGTTGGACAATGAATATGATTTGATGAAAAAGAAATTAAAAGTAGCAACGGGACTTGCTTAGAGGCATTCCTCTGTACCTATGCAAGCTAAGATGTCTGTAAGAAGAAATATAAGAAACTCGTTAAATCAAAGAAAAAAGTTACCTGCTTCAATTTTAGTCAGGGCTGGAGCCATCAATAATAATAATAATAATAATAATAATAATTATTATTATTATTATTATTATTATTATTATTTGGCTACATTTGGCACTCT